>JAIUZE010002119.1:0-201917 GCA_022085475.1 Heliosperma pusillum
CTTGGATGCGAAACGTCATCGCATGTCGAATCGGAAAATGTAATTCCGAGAATCTGGCCAGGTTTAGACTAGGACCGTATTATTATCGTCGTGCTACCAGGAGAAAATTAGTCTACATAGGCGAAATGTAAGCATCGCGTATGAGTTCAGGGAAATGTGATCCCGTGGATGCCTTTAATCATACTTGCCATGTACACGATGCTAGTGCGTTTCATTTACCGTGAGATTTGTCGTCTTGTGTCTTTCTTTGAATGCGTGATTTCATGATATTGTTCATGGTCATTTCATGATTGGACACCGTCATTGTCTTGGTTCGTGAATGGATGATAATATGTTGGATTTATTGTGATCATCGCATGACTTGACTTGGTTTGTCTGTCGAGTCTCAATATTATCAATCTTATACCGCTAACGGTGAGATGCAAGCCCTAGTGAGCGTATTCGGTTGCCTAAGAGTGTCTTTCCCGAGTTTTGAATAACATGATGGTTTCGGATTTGATTTCCACATGATCTTATCATTATTTATCGAATTGCCTATCTATTCTTATCGTATCTCACATGTATATTAATCTATATATGCATGCTCTACTTTTGTATTTCCTTATATGTACGTTAAAGGTGATATGGCTGGGAGAACCAGGAGTTACTCCCCACTGACTGTGGCGTTCATGTTTTTCATGAATGAACAGGTTGCTTGCTTGGATGCCTTTTTGGATATGATGTTTTGGGGTTCGGGTGTGAGCTAGCGGGCGTTGTCCCTGAAAGATTAACCTCTAGACGATTTTAGCTTATTTGCTAAACACTTGTTCTTTGTTAACATTTTGAGAGACTCCGTCTCTTTGTTATTTTCCGCACTTAGTTGTAATATTTTGACACTCCTCGTTTTATTTAACTTGCATGTATAAAAGTTTTTAAAAACTACCTATTTCCGCAATATAATTCACATGCTTGTTTGTTTATTTATTTCCGCATTCGCGAGGGTTGTCACACCTGCTGCGTTGGTGTCCATTGTCCATAATAGTACGATATTGTCCGCTTCCCAAAAAGCCTCATACTATTATATTTGTGGACACCATATAAAGATCTTCTTTCACCTTTATTTTACCGATGTAGAACATGAGTTTGCACCCTAACAATCCTCCTCTTCAACCAAGGACCATCATCTTGACTTGGACCTTGAGCTCCATAAAGGACCTCCTCACACCCTACAACCCCAACTTCTAGACACACCTTGCATCACCAAGGCCTGATAACTTCCCCTTAACCGACACACCATGTGTCCTATTAGGGGTCTTTGTCCCATCACGAGACTTGTGCTACCCTCACGGATTTACTCTTAGACTCCTCCCCAAAAGGCCTCATACTATTGTATTTATGGACACCTTATAAAGATCTTCTTTCACCTTTATTCTATCGATGTGGGACATGAGTTTGCACCCTAATACGATCCTACAAAAGAAAAGAGATCCAGTTTCAAAACTGTTGAATCCGCATTTCAAAGATCAGAATTTAGCACATCAATTTTAGGCTTGAGGAATCATGTTTCATTTCAATATTCATTGCCAATATAGCATCTTAATGTATGCCTAAGATCAAGATTTAACACTTCAATTCTAAGTTTGAGAAATCAAATTTTAATTCAAAAGGCATCGCAGTATGATGTATACCCAAAGAATTCCAATTAGAAAAACCAAAATTTAATCCTAGATTCTTGTTTCAAACGGGCAATTTTGTCTAAAACAATAAGACGGGATTTTGAGATCATTTTATGGTCGAATGTGACGATAATGATCCAACTAGTATAACAGCTTATGAGAGCTTGTTTTTCAAATTTGATCACATTTTGCTGTGAAATGATCTTAAAACACCGTTTTATTTTTTCAGATAAAAATAACCCGTCTGAAACAAAACCTCTTAAAATTTTATTATTCCGTACTAAAGAACATAATTGAAGTCAACCATTGAGCAAGGGACCCATCACACATATGGCCATGGGCATATCAAAACTGGCTTGACTTAAGCACAAGGGAATATATTTGGCCGTTTTAAGACGTGCAAACAATCACGCTTTTAATTTCAAGACGTGCAATATTTTATGGCTTTATGTAAAACTATATTGTAAAGATTTGTAAAGATATTTATTTGTTTATACTCATAGTAGTTGTTAAGAATATTTTGATTTAGAAAGTGCAAATAACTTTACATAAATACCTTTAATAAGACTAATCTATAAAAATATTTATGATAAACCAAGTATATATATATCTAATTTTAGCGTAGTTCTATTCATTTTATTTTTCAGTTTAGTTTAGTGACCGTTTCAATTCGAAAATATCGGGGAGTGATTTATCCAAGGCACCAAATGGATTTGCCTAAGGCAATCAGTTGTCCAAGACAATGTCCATTTACACTAATTGTCTTGGACAAATCATGATGTTAATGCCTTGATAAATCGCTAGCCAAATACCGAGTTTGTTTTTTAATTTTTGGGATCACACCAATCAATTAATTTTTTCAAATAAAAAAACAAGACTTTGGCACGAGTTTTTCTTTGCTACATACAATGCTTAGCATGAGTCCTGATTTTCGCAGTACACATTTTACTCATTATAGTATACTTTTGACCGTAATACCCTTTCCATTTCTCCAAACAAAATGTACTAAATTGAAAAGAAAAAAAGGAAAAGTAAAAAACAACTGTACACACCACCGCTATGATCAACCTCCCACCACCATCACCTCCACCGGATCTACCAACATGCACCCACTCACATTCGCCGCCCAACTCCTCCCCACCGTGACCTCCACGCACGGCCACCGCTCGACTCCTCCCCATCCCTTGACCCACCGCGACCTTGACTCATCCCCACCCCCTGACTCGCGCGACTCAGGCCTCTAACTCATCATGACCGCCATCCTCTGTCTCACTCTCCTACAACCAGCGCTGCTTATTGATCTGCCCCCCATTGTCCCCGCCAACCACCAGCCACCACTACCAAACCCTAGATAAAAAACCCCAAAAACTAATTATAAAACAAAAAAACTACTGAAATTATTAAAATAAAACCGTTAATTTGTTCACTAGTTTGGAATTGACAAACTAAACATTTTTACATTCAAATTTTCATCTACTATTGAAGAAATTGATTGAATTAAGAGGTTGAAGGGATAAGAATTGAAAATGAGAGGTTTGGTGCTGTTTTTGAAAGAAGGGTATGAAATGGAAATTTCGGTGTAAAAAGTACTATAAAAAGTAAAATTTGTACTGCGAAAATAAACTCCGTATAATAATTATAAATTAGCAAATACGGAGTAAAAGTATTAGTCTATTAGATATGGAGTACATGATTATAGTCAATGCTTATTATTGGCCGGTGAGTTATGGCAGCATGATTATCTCTAGACGAATGATTACATGCCATCCAATGACTAATAATTCATTTACCCGTTCAACCTTTTTTTCGAGTTATAAATTATTCGTGCTTACGATGGTTATAAACAAGAATTTGTATTCCTCAATTAAGCAATTAATGCCAACACTGCCAACGTTTATGAATAAATGTTCTTCCATCATTCCCCAACTTTTATTATTGAGAAAAATATGCCACCAAAAGTGAAAATTGGTGATTATTGGCGAAGATAAAACAACAAACCAATTAGCTAAAATGTATGGAGTGACAAAAAGGGGTTTAGGCATATTCCCTACTCATATGTCACAAGCATGTTTGACTTAACTCTCTAAAAACGGATTTTACTTTTAAAAATGAGTTTTTTTAGAGCAAGTCTAATGATAAGCTAGTTGATACTAGTTTACCAAAGTCACATCATATAACTACAACCATTTTGAGCTACAAAACAATTTCAATGGTTTAGCTAATTTTCATACTAGCTTACCAAAGCTAGTTGCTTAACTCATGCAATCCTACGTGGCCATCTCCAATGGTTTAGCCATCAGCTTGCAATTTTAAGAAATTGCAAGTCAATCCCTAACCTACTTCTTAGAAAAATTGCAAGTGTTTGATTAACATTTTACACAATTATCTTTCAAAAAGAGTTTTTTCTATTTAAGAAAATGCAAAATGCAAATATTATGATTTAACGTATATCAAGATGAGTCTCTATTTTCTACTCAATGAAAATGGATGAGTTGCCTCTCACAAAAAAGAAGGCAAGTGAGAGGACGAGTGCGAAACCAAGTGGCTTTTGCAAACCAAAATAATATCATTGTGACTAGTTTTGCAAACCAAAATAATTGTACATAAATGCCATTGCTGAAATAAAGCAAATTTTCCAAGAGATTAAAAACTTTTGTACATTGAGGTCCCAACAACACAAGGAACACAACTGAAATTAAGCAATCTTTAACAAGAACACTTGTATGAGTCACTATTGTGAAACAAATATATCTCCTCTAAGGTAATTATACATTTATTTCACAGGTAAATGGGATAATCTTGTACTCCCTCCAATCCAATCCAAACTAACCACTTGCTTTTTAGAGGTCAAACTTTCAAAACTTTGACCGTTTATAGATCGGAATATAAAGAACTTTGAAAGACGGAAGTAATATATTTGGTTTTGTCACGAAAATATCTTTCATAAAATTATATTTTTTGTAAAATAATTTTATATATAAAGGAAGAAAAACGCGGTCAAAGCCTTGCCTCGAAGACCACCCAAAAGCAACTGGGTAGTTTGGATTGGATTGGAGGGAGTATGTTTCACAATGGAGACTCATGTAACAAGCTTAAGTGATTTTGTACAAAACTGATATTCCCTCTATTTCGGTCATAAGTCTCATATTTCAAAGTACTAAAATGTAAAATGTGACTTATCGACTAAAATAGAGGGATTATATAAACATGCCGTTTTTACCCTGACATGGAATATATCCGGCTTGATTACTGGAACGAAACGCAAGATTAATCCTGAATTACTACCTCCTGAATGTGCTCAGTAATGTGGTAATCCTCGCCCTCGCTTGATGCTTCATCCGAGTACTCCCTTATCTTTTGATGTCTAGTGCTGAAACTTCTTGGCATGCTTCCAATGTGCAACTTTTCAAGGCCTTCGACGAGCATCAACCCCTCTGGCATCCGCTTTAGCTTGATGCAAGAGACTATTGACAGTTTCTTGAGACGTGGCATCGCTCCATCTTTAATATCCCATTTCTCTAAATTTGGCAAATTTGTCATTTTCAATTCCTCGAGTGCTGGAAATCCCTCCTTTTCACAACACCATTCTCGCCCTGTGTACGAGTCCTTGGATAATTTGAGGGACTGTAGAGAAATGAGTTTACCCAACTGCGACATAGTCTCCGGTTTTTCAAGTTTAGTGTAGTATAATTCTAACTTTGTAAGGTTCGATGGAAAGATATGGTCTTGGCTATATGTACTATCCGGAGCTTGTCCAATCAGTCTCAGCTTCCGCAAGCCTTGTTTCGAACTCAACGCATCTAATTTCATCTCGAAGCCATACCATTCCAAGGCCAATGCATACATACTAACATTTTTCGTCATAGAAGGGCAACCAAGGACCGCGTTAAGTTGATCCTCGGACGATATCCTATGTACATATAACTTGTTAAGAGTAGAGCTCAATCGACTCATTTCCTTTTGCATCCAATCTCCTCCACCCACACCCCACAACGAGATTAAATTTTTGAGTGTGTGCAACTTCAAAGACTCGATCGAGCCACCCATTTCATTAGGGAGGTATAAATGCCTAAGCTTCTCTAACTTCCACAACACATTAGGCACTTGGACCTCAGTTTCTGCGAAAACATCCCAATAGTCGAGTGTTAATAAATTTCGCAACTTGCCGATGGACTTGGGAAGTAGTCGGATATTGGTGGATCGAATCCTTAGATACGACAAGTGAATTAAATTCCCTATCTCCTTTGGCAAGGTTCCATCGGGTGACGTGATTCCGAAAATGTCCAAGACTCTAAGCAATTTGTACATTTGACATACGGTGGTGTCCAAGTTTAGGTATCTTCGGGGTATTGCTTCGGTGCCAGATTCTTCAAATAACGCCAGAGATCTAAGATGAGAATTGTTTGTGGGTAGAATGATGCTCTTGCTGCATGGATTATCATAGATTTAAATCATCATATTATTAGCTTATGGCATACCATTTTGTAATTCAGGACTATAAAACATGTAAAACATCAATCTAACTAGGCCCTATTATTTTGCACCGGATTTATCCGACTCACCTTATACCTAACTCGAACTGAACTGAAGTGAAGACAAAATTGTTCAAAAAATGAATTGAGCTGAGCTAAACTGAACCAATCTGGCATATTAAACTGAAACCAAGACCAGTATACATACCCAAGGTTAAGAGTCAAGTTGTAAGATTATAGTCTGGTTAGGGTTTTCTATACCGCAAATTTATTTTCAATTTCAGGACTTCAAAATGCAACAATCAAAATTGTTGGTTATTTTGAGACCCGAAGTCACGTTTTCTTTCCTTTTTGGTGTCGTAGATTATACCTATTCCTAATTACTCGTATTAAAGAGGTAAAACAAGCATAGCTAGAGTGATATTGTTGCTTAAGGTACTAGTGCATAGTTTTTAGATTTTTTTGTGGTTTACTGGTTTCAGTTAGATTCGTTTTCGATTATAGATATTTTTTGTAGGTGTTGTACAATGTTCATTTAATGAATTGTTCGTCTATTTCAAAAATAAATAAATTAAGTAATCAAAAATTTGTATAAAATAATAAAAAATTTAAGCACAATATTTAAGATTAACGTAACATGTTATGCCCAGTTAGTTTCCTTATTTTTATTACACTATGGTAAGTTTTACAACATCATACTCGACTATGTCCGCCTATATAAATCTTGTTTGATGTCATCGATCATGCTTATTTAATAAATATCTCTATTGTTTTTGTGAAAAAATCAATTTAAATCATAAGTCATCAAACTGAATTTTTAATTATTCTATGGAATGTAATCACATCTCTAATTAATAATTTCTTATTATCAATCAGTGTAATCAAAGGGTATTATTCCGTATAATATACCGTGACATAGAGCTATTATTTGGTCACCCTCCTCCATCATTTTGTTATAGAGTGCAAGTAAGAAACATGACAACATTGTAACATATGACATATCTTTCTACAATTGACTAAGGATTATAATGCAGCAAAGGCGTTAAGCACATGTTTTTGCAATACTGACTAATTTAAGGACATAATGAGACGACCCGCTGCCCGCTGGATGGACCAACGTATTTCCGGCTTTTCCGTTCAAGGCTTGGAATGTTGACTAGGGCGCTTTAGATCATGTTAACTTGGCAAACGGGACTATTGCCGAATTTGAAGTGGTATTAGTAAACTTGACAAACGGGTCAACGGAGAGGGTACGGGTTGGTTAATGTAGGTCGGGACATTTTCGGTGTGAAAAATCGGGTCATGTTTGGTCCTTACTATAAGTGTGGTGTTATCAATTACGAGTATTAGTAAGATTAACCGTGGTAAAAGCACGAGTTGTGAAGTTAACCGTAGCAACTCTAGGACTAAAGGAGCAGGGAAAGTATGATGGTATAATCACGAGTAGTGAACGTTACTAAATAATAACGAAAGTAGCGAAAGCATCACTAATAACATCATCAGTATTAAATACATCTCATATATAATATTTCGTACAAAAATGTATTGTAAATGGTACTCGCATAGTCGCATATATAAATACCGTAGACTAACGTAATTTCATTTTATGCAAAATAAAATTTAAAAGACCAATATAGATTTTTCAAACGACTTGACCGGATACCAAAACTTGTTTATAATAGCAAGATTGCCAAGACACGAGATCAATATTCGACCTTATTTAACCTGTTAAAACCTAACTAAACCTGTAAATTGGACCCGACCCGACCCGGTTTTAGGGTCAATGACCCATAAACCTTGACCTGCGACCCGGTTTTAGGGTCAATGACCCATATCCCGACCCGGTTTTAGGGTCAATGACCCATATCCTGACTTGGCCGACCCGACCCGCACGACATGTCTAAACGTTATAGTTTATACTCCCTCCTGTTAACTCATTTCTTCACCTTTTTTTTGCACAAGAATTAAGAAATTGAACTTGGACCACACAAAACATACAACTCCACATACAAATGATTTTGAATCAGCATACAACCCCACATCCTAAAAAGGAAAGAGGGAAGAAAATCCGACTTATGCAATAAGGAAAGAGGGAAGAAATGAGTGAATAGAAGGAAGTATGAACCGTCTTTGTAAAATTATTCAAACAGTAGGCTTTCCTGTCAAGCCTATTCGTGCGTTCAATGCCAATAAAAATGACAATGTCAGCAAGAAAATAATGCATACGTGTTTACAACCAAGCAAATAATTCTTCAATTATTTGTTCTCTTCTCTTTCCAAGAATTTTTCTAAGGCAGGTGTATCATGTATGTCATGCCGCATGCGATGTGCTATGCAGTTTCGGTATTGTAAAATATACACACAGTGTTATTAGGTCGTCGAAATCGCATATCACCTCGTCTTGCAAGGACGGTGTCAAATAGGCAACGGTATTAAATTCGTTAAATTTAGAGTATCAGAGCCATTGTGACTGAAAGGTCACAGGTTCGAATCTCATAATCTCACAATTCGAAAGTAGAATATTAGGCCTAGGTATGAGAAGGTATGTAGTTGCATCAACACTTCAAACCGAAAGGACATCAGGGTTGATAGTATTTATCAATTTGGACTTTTACTTTGGACGACTATGGGGACATTTATGTTATGAGACTCATGATATAATCATATAACGCTATTTTTGATACTTCCTTCGTCCCGGTCATTTGTTTGCCTTTTTTATTCTTTGTGAGGAGTATTTTAATCAAGGGCAAACAAATGGTTGGGACGGAGCGAGTAATAAATAAAGGAAAGATCTTTATAACAAGGGGTTTATTGATTTAGAAAGGCTATAATTTGGGTGCATTAAGGCTATGCTCTGTGATCACTTCTTTTTGCATAACTAATGACAATTGTAAGGTCAATTAAAGACAATATCCCAATATAGACCGTATTTGAATATCGCAACGTATAGAATCATACGGAGTATACCAGTAGCATAAATATCGTTTTTGTGGGATTAATGAGGTCGTACGAAATAAAATCAAAGAAAATAATTTCATACCTAAGGTTGATTGCGGCTCGACGAGATGGCTTCCCAATGTCTTCATTCCCAAACGAAGACACCGCTAGAAAGTCTAGCTCTCGGGCTTTCAACACACAATAATCCCTCATAATATCATGAATCCGAATCAACTTAGCTTTTCCAGTATATGTCTTTGTGACAACATTAACCATTGTGTGATCAATTAGTTCCTGCAAGTACCTTCTTCCTGCAACTTCCACTGTTTCCCCATTCTTATCCGATTCAATGAATCCTTCAGCGATCCACATCCTGATTAATGTTCCAGCAGAGATGGCTGGACCTTCTGGGAACAGACCCAAGTATAGAAAACATGGCTTTAGATAGTAAGGCAATTGATCATAACTTAACCCCAGGATTTCGTTCACTGGACCGTACATTGATGTCGCTTGTGACCCCGTTACCTGAGATAACACCTTTTGCCATTTGCGCATAGTTTCCTTTGTTTTAAGCAGCCTACCCAATGCTACTATTGCTAATGGCAAGCCTTGACATTTTTTCAACATCTCCATGGCCAAAGGGCGGAACTCGGCCCTTAAGCCCTTGGGTGAATTGTTACTGGCTGTCAAACTAAATAGGTTCCAGCTATTTTCATAGGTTAGACATTGTGGTTTATGAATGAACCAACTTTCCCGATTTAGTGGGCTTTGACGACTTGTGATTAATATCTTATATGCGCGGTAATCATAATCATAACCGTAATCATAACTTGGATCGTCTCCTTGGATTAAAGCAATGAACTTGTTTAGGGATTGCAAGTCCCATACATCGTCCAAGACTAATAGACATGTCCTTCCATACAAGACATAGTTTAGCTGAGACAGCAAGGTGTTAGTCTCAGTTTTAGGTTTGTCATCTTTTTTACGCCAAGAAAACCGAGTTCTCTGGCTCTCAACTTGTGTGAGGATGTTAGCCAACATAGTTGACGTGTCCAGCTCCTGAGACACCGAGATCCAAGCCTGGAAGTCGAAGTGCTTCATGACCGCTTTGCTGTTATATATGCTCTGAGCTAAAGTTGTTTTTCCACAACCGCCCATGCCAACAATAGCCAGCTTTTTGTAAGAAACTCCAATTAACTGGTCAACGACCTTCGTAATGTCACAGTCAATGCCAATGACAACATCGTCATTGGCAGGCAGATGACCCTTAGAAGCCTGAGACCTTCGAGCACGTGAAATCGGCTCTTTAATGTTGGACCCTTCAGCATGTTGGTCCAGGATGTTTTTGACATCTCTGGTCCGCTTACTGATCTCCTGCAATTTTTTAGAGACTTGACTAGGACAAAGACCGAGATAAATGAGTCGTAAAGTGGTGGAACTGGATTCTAACGTATCCACCACATCTTCAGCTTCACATGCTATCTTTTTCAGATCTGTGATGCAGCTTTGAATCTTAGGGTCCGTGCTCAAATCTGGCCTTCCTTCGGCGTCAACAAGCAGTTTATTGACATTGTTCAGCTCCCACAGAAGGGCATTGACCTCGGATTTTACTATGGTTATCGCGTTTGAACCTTCGTTAATTTTGGATGATATGTGTTGAGCGGCGAAGTAAACAACTTCTGCCATCTCTGTAGTTAAGGGATATTAGATTAAATCCATTGTTAGGTAAAATCTTCAGCCATATATGTATCCTTATAATGTTACATTCTTATATAATACTCCGTAGGAGACTACGAGAGGCTTGTCCGAGTATTAATACGAGTATTTTTTAGGATTGTCCGAGAAAGATTATTAATATTTTTTAATTACAATCACTTGGTGGATTTAAAATGATTATATTCATGTCTCTCATGACTTTGTTACAGTGTGTGATGCACGCCAACCGCACCCCGGAAAGGAAAGACGACTTTCTTCTAGCTAGTTGCAGGGGCGTCTCAACAAAAATGACCTATGCTGCGACATTAAATGAGGCCCCATGATGAGTAGAATTAGAAAATTTTGTGTGTGGTAATAACTGTCCGTGGATGAAAGCCGGCGACTTTAACGGAACTAGGTCCCTTACGCCTTACGGAACGCCACGGTGGTAACAATGGTATAGGGCTGGTTAAATGGCCGGGTCGGGGGAAGGCCGGGTTTGGAGTGGGCGAGCCAATCAATATGTAACATGAGGGGCGAGCTTAATTTTGGCGGCTTTTGGGCGTGCCGAGAGCCGTTCCGGGTTTGGGGCGGGTCGTACCGAGCCTAGCTGACCCGGATGTTTGACCATTGCTCATCGCCATTGACTTATTCTATGATCCCTCAAATCCAGTCTAAATTACCCCTTCATTTTTTAGAGTCCAATTTGTAAAATATTGAATTTGATTATATTTAGTCAAATTTTAAAAATCTATATATAAAATTGACAAATTTACTTTTGTTATAAAAAAATATTTCAGAAAATTATAAATTCGACATATAAATATATAAATGAAGAATACGTGGTCAAAGTATCGTCTTGTTGCCCGTGAAAGTCACACGGGTAATTTGAAAGGGATAGGAGGTAGCAATTGGATTGAAAATTGCTAGCTCATCGAATTAGGATTCTCGGGCTCTTCACATACTTGGGCAAGAGGTTACTCGAGTCTCGAGGTAACTCTGTTGAAACCCATTAAGGTGCTAGACTTGATAAAGCTTTGTGCATTAGTGAGTGAAGTACTTGGTAAAGCTTTGTGCAAAAGTGAATTAGTGAAGCTAGTGTTCGACATGTTTTGGGCATTCAGTCGGACCATTGTTCCCTCCTCATCTCGCCTAACGGTTTTGCTCCACGTAGTTCTATCCGGTGAACATTCCAATTTCAGGCGTTTGGTTAACACACGAAATATTCTCGGAAATTGGAGTTCATCTCCAATAATTGGCCAGTGGAAGGTATTAATCTCACAACTCAACTTTCCAACCACATAAAGTTTTGCTTAAGACGGCCAAATACTATCCTGAGGTGATAATAAAGAAAAAAAATTTAGTATTTCTTAGATAACAAGTGGACCGATTTGGTTTGTATTTGACTCCTCTTAAATTTAAAACGGATAGTTTTCATCTTAAATGAGAATTTGCGTTCCAATAATTGGTCAGGTTCCCTGGTTCTGAACTTGGTCCACCATGGATAATTCAAATCTTTACCAACCATAGTCATATAACAATATTTGGTAAAGGGGTTAATTGGGCCGGGTTTGTTGCAGGTTGGTTTATTTTCAGATTTAACAGAATTCGGATCGAATCGGGTCAATTCAGGTTCGGGTTATTTTCGGGTAAGTTATTATCAAGTTATTTAAGGATAACGGTCAATTTTCAACAATAAACATTTAGGTTTGGCAACATAGGGCCAGCCAGATTAATTCGGATTCGGGTCAAATTTGAATCCTTAGTTTGGATGGCAAATCAGATTGTTCTGATCGGGTTAATTTACCAGGCCAAAAACATACGGTGCCACTTATCAGTTATCAGTTATGACGGTATAGTTTTACTTAGAAGGCGTTATGGCCCAGATACAATTTACTAGACGTTATGGAACTGATTATTCACCCAGATGAAATTACCACACCATCTGCTTGTCTGATGGCAACTACCATTGGTACTTTGTTACTTAATTAGTTACCACTTAGGCACTTGCCACAAAACAGCATGTGCAATTGTGCATAGTACTTCTAAGCTCTAATGATACTGAGTTCCGAAGAAAACAAGTATACAACGTTCACAAATTCTCATTTAAGACGGGTCCGGGGAACATGGAAAACGGCATGGATCAACTCCTGATTGCAGCAACTTTTTTATTTGTTTTGTTCTAGTTGGCTTAACCTATGCTGGTCTTTCTGTTGCATTCTTTTGGGTTTTTCTACATGGTACTCCTGTATTAGGGTGTTGTTTAGAGACTCAAGCTCCCGGGTTGGTCTATGAGTACATCTCCAATGGTTCACTCTTCGAGCATATTCATAGAGCTAGAGGAACTCGTTGGATTACTTGGCAAACTTGCATAAGGCTCGCTCTGGAGGCGGCCGATGCTCTCTCGTACCTTCATTCAGCAACGTCTCCTCCTGTAATTCTTAGAGATGTTAAATCGTCAAATATTTTGATAGATGATAGCTATGCCGTGAAAATAGCTGGCTTTGGTGCCTCAAGATTGGTACCAATCGATCAAACTCGAGTTATAACAGCAGTCCAAGGGACACATGGGTATTTAGATCCAGAGTACCTCCAGACGAGCCAATTAACAGAGAAAAGCAACGTTTACAGCTTTGGAGTTCTCCTTGCAGAGCTACTGACCAAACTACCGCCCGTTTCCTTGTTAAGGAAAACGGAAGAAAGGAACTCGGCTGCCTACTTTCTTCGAGCAATCAAAGAGGATCGCTTGTCGGAAATTATTGATGTTGAGCTGGTGAATGAAGCAAGTGAAGAACAGCTCTGTGATAAGGCGAAGCTTGTGAAGAACTGTTTCAATGTCAAAGGTGAAGATCGGCCGACTATGAAGGAAGTAGCCATTGAGTTGGAGGAACTGATCAAGGACCCAATAAACCATGGGCTGGTCCAAGCTGAAATAATACATTAGGATCGCTATGTTCGTAAAATAAACCGCCATTATATTTTGGTGAATTTCAAGATTAAGAATAACACTGTCATGCTCTCATTTGAACCCTACGTATACGTCTTGTAATCGTTTACGTTATAGAAATGTGTAGTTAATGTATGTCTTGTAATCGTCTACATACGTTGTAGAAATGCTTCGGTAATGTATGTCTTGTAATCGTCTACTATCTACAAATGCTTAGGTAATGTATGTCTTGTAATCGTTTATGTTCTAAACATGTTTGGTTCGATTAGACGTAATGTAATTATGAAATGTACGGAGTATGTATGCGCTTATGGTTTGTGCTTCGATTTATTTTAATCGTGTTTTAGTATCAACCGTCGTATATCTAATTAGATTGCTTTTCAAGAATGAAGAATTCCGAGCACATATATAACTTTCTAAACCTCATTAGAGAAACTAAGTTCACACTAGTCTTCCAACATGCCTTTATTTGACTTTCATGTGCATGTATGTAACATTGAACTTTCTAAAACTCATTAGAAAGACTTCTTTTTAACACGCCTTCATTATCAGCTAGAATTTAAATTCATCTTGTAACATTTCGAGTTTCGACCATAAAATGTTGAATTCGGATAGTCCGTCACGAAGAAATAACAACAGACGAATACAATTTGTTGCTCAAAAAGTCACAATGTTCAATTGCTCAATATTCAGAAGGAATTTCTAGTGCAAGACTTATTCATAGACTTGAAACGTCAATTAATGTTGGCTACAACTTTTCATTATGAAATAATTTCAATTTTTTTCTGAAGTCCTTAAATGTGTACATTTCGTCTTGCATTTACGCAAAATAACCTTACCCGAAAAACAATCTAGCTTAATTACATACCACAGAGATCAAAATTTTAAATATGTGCAAGGTCCATCACTTGGTTCTTCTCCTCTTGTGCTTTAGCGTGGCGAAGGCCTCGCTTTCCACTGACCCACCCATTTCAAAGCCGGGTTGCAAAACCAAATGTGGGAACTTGACTGTTCCCTACCCATTTGGCATAGGGGTCGGGGATGACGGGTTACTGTGTGCCCTTAACAGTAACTACGTTGTCACGTGCAACACTACATTTAGCCCGGAAAAGCCCTTTATTAGCACAGACAACCTTGAGATAACTGATATAACCGACACCAAAATGCGAATTAAGAACTCGGTGGTCCAAACGTGCTACAATACTACGGAAACCATTGCAATTGACAAAGGGATCGACCTTCGGAGTTTGCCAGTTGTATTATCTGATTCTGAAAACAAGTTTACAGTCATTGGATGCGACACTTTGGCTTTGATTGAGGGTAACAGAGGTCGGAACTTCACAAGTGGATGCGTCGCAATCTGCTCTGACCCGTCTGACTTTACTGTCGGGTCATGCTCAGGGATCGGTTGCTGTCAAATCCCTATTCCTCAGGGATTGAAAAGTTATGAAATCGCCTTATCCGAGTTAAATTTGACCAATGTTTATGACTATAATTCTTGTAGTTATGGGTTTTTAGGGGACTATACGAAATTCAGCTTCAATATTGCGGATATAAATGACACAGGGTTTAACAATAGAACTCGGGACAATGTACCGATTGTGCTCGACTGGTACATTGGAGAAGGTCAGACATGTAAGGAAGCTCAAAGTAACAAGTCTAGTTATGCCTGTCAAGCTAATACTAGTTGCAGTGACTTTGTGAGTGGGAGTTCAATAGGATACACTTGTAGTTGCCTCTCTGGTTATCAGGGTAATCCATATCTGGGTCCTGCTGGATGCACAGGTTCGTATGACCCTCTAAATTCTTCAATGTTTATGTTTTTCGTTAAGTTGATATAGAGTTTAGAGAAGTTTAGGAAAGAGTTTTCGTGATCGAGAATTGCACGAGTTTTATTAATAACAATACTAGCGTAGATTCCACAAATAAGATTATAGCTCCAGATGTATATGATCATTGTACAACCACTGATCGTTATCGGGTGGGGCCATTTCGGGGTCAACTGATGTATCAGGGCGGGTCGGGTTTAGGTCTGATCATTTTCGAGTACGATTACGTTATTGCATTGCTCCAATTTTTTACCATAAAGTTTAGTTTTTGACAATTATTTGGTTTATCAATATTAAGCTTAATAATTGTCGGCTCATCAATTTATTCGAATCAATATCGGATCCGGCTGAGTTTAGGTTTGGGCCACTATTCATTTGGTCGGGTCAGGTTACGAGTCGACATTCGGTCGGTTTGGGTCAAACTGGCTTAGCTCTACGTATGACGTCCAAAATCTTCAATGTTTATGTTTCATGTTGAGTCGATATATGGTGTTAGACCTGCCTGAATGTGGTAGCTTTTGCAGATATTGATGAATGTGCGAATAAGAAATTGTACAACTGCTCGGGTATTTGTCTTAATACCGGCGGAGGCTTCAAATGCTCCTGCCCTAAAGGGCATCATGGCGATGGAATGACCACCGGAGTAGGTTGTATTAGTAACAGTTCCCAATTTGCTATCAAATTCAGCCTCGGTGAGTACTTGCCATCCGTTACAGTATCAATTGCATTTTATGACGACCCATGCATTAGCATTTGTATTTGCATTTCATATAATGGAGTATTTCTTATTGGACTAACTTTGAGCCGGAAATTATTGTTTGCAGGAATGAGCATCGCAGTCTTAATCTTCATGTCATTTATCGTGTTGATATATTTTTCCATCAGGAAGAAGAAGCTTATCAAACTGAGAGAGAAGTTCTTCGAGAAGAATGGAGGAATGCTATTAAAACAACAACTAGCTCCTTACGAAGGGAAGGAGAAAAGCAACGAGTCATTCAAAATATACTCCTCAGACGAACTAAGATCAATAACCGATAATTATAGCGAAGCTCGTATTTTAGGCAAGGGAGGTTATGGTATTGTGTACAAAGGCATTTTAAAGGATGGTAGTGCAGTTGCAGTAAAAATGTCAAAATTCATTGATCAAACTCAAATTGAGCAATTCGTCAATGAAGTCGCGATTCTCACTCAGATCAACCATCGGAATGTGGTGAGGCTCAAAGGATGCTGCTTGGAAACTGAAGTTCCGGTCCTAGTCTATGAGTTTATCTCCAATGGAACGTTGTTCGAGCATATCCATAGCAGGGGAGGTACTTATTGGCTTACTTGGAGAAATTGCGTTAGGCTCGCCTTGGAGGCGGCTAATGCTCTATCTTACCTACACTCAGCAGCGTCGCCTCCAATTATTCACAGAGATGTCAAGTCCTCCAACATTTTGATCGATGATAGCTTCAAAGCTAAGATATCTGATTTTGGGGCCTCGAGATTAATATCGATTGATCAAACTGAAGTAACAACATTGGTGCTAGGGACACGAGGCTACTTGGATCCAGAATACTTCCAGACGAGTCAGTTAACAGAGAAGAGTGATGTCTACAGCTTTGGAGTTCTTTTGGCAGAGCTACTTACCAAACAATTGCCTCTAAGCCTAGAGAGAAAAATCGAAGAGAGAAATTTGGCCTCGCATTTTCTCCAAGCAATGAAAGAGGATCGGTTGTTGGAAGTCCTCGATCCTCAGCTAGTGAGCGAGGCAAGTGATGAAGAGCAGCTCTTTGATGTAGCTAAGCTGGTGAAGAATTGTCTTAGTATCAAAGGTGAAGACAGGCCTACTATGAGCGAAGTGGCCGCTCGATTAGAGGGTTTGAAGAATCGAATAAATCATCCGTGGGTGGGCCAGAGCTACGACGATTCAACGAGACTGCTAGGCCATGACGATCTTTATCCCATTTACTCAAGTGATTACAACCCAACTACAGGGGAAGTGTCAGGACAGAAAGCTATGCTTATTGAAATGGGCCAACCTCGTTGATGTTGTTAAGCATATGTCTCACTTATGGAAATGAAAACTTCGAATAAAACACGTTTTCATTATCAGCTAGAAAATTCATCTTGTAAGTTTTCTACCATAAAATTTTGCATTTGAATAGTCCGGCGCGAAAAAAAAAAAATACTGGCATACAATTTCATTTTCTTATCAAGTCTTTGAATGTATACATTTCGTCTTGCATATACGCAAAATTACCTGACCCGGAATACAATTTAGCTTAATTACATACCCCACAGATTAAATATATGGAAGCTTCATGACTTGCTTCTTCTCTTATTGTGCTTTAGAGCGGCGAAGGCCTCGCTTTCCACTGACCCACCTATTTCAAAGCCGGGTTGGGAACTTGATTGTTCCCTACCCATTTGGCATAGGGGTCAGGCACGACAGGTTAATGTGTGCCCTTAACAGTGACTACATTGTCACATGCAACACTACATTTACCCCGGCAAAGCCCTTCATTAACACACGCAACCTTGAGAAGGAGACTATTATTTGAATTGTATAGCCATATAGTACGACTTTTAAAAAATTTAGAGCTTCGTGTTCAGACACTATTCAAATGCTGAGACACTGGGTTTTGTTCTTTCTAAATCAAAATAATTTAAAAAAAAATAAAGGTCCAATAATTACACGTAGGTCACGTTGGCAAATTTGAGGAGAATGAGAGACGTTTTGCCAGAGAAATAAGGAAACAATGAAGCGAATTGGTAGCAGCAGCTAAAGCAGCTGTTTTTCCTGATTCTTGGTCATCACCTTCGCGACAATCTTGGATGTAATGCACATTTCGAACAAGTCTCCGCAGCTCCTGTTCATAAAAGTTACCAACCTTGATCATTATCAGAACAATGTTTAATTATAACAGAACAACACAGATGAGAGGGGATGATGACCACTTCAGAAACAAGGGCTGAATCCCATTTACAGTGCTATTTATATTAGACTTTAATATAAAGTATGCCTGCCATTTCTCGTTAGATTTGAATACCGCAAGAGCATTTTCTATTCCAAATGTGTCGAGTTTTTATAGTATTTTTTATCTACAGTAAGTGACCAAAGCATCTAATTTCTGAAGGCATTAAAAAAATCCTGGTTGACGTGTTAGGAAATTCACAGAAGAGTGTCATGCGACATGCCTACATGCTGGAATAATAGATAGACAGCTCTACCATCAGGACTCTTCACTCCACAACCCCGCACGCAAAAAATAAATAAAGATAATAATTCCCAAGTAAAAAAAAGACTATCAATATTCAATAATATAAAGCACCTTTGTGTAAAAGTAAACACCTTCATTACACCAACTCATTACTCACCTGACGGTCAAACTCGACATTATTAACAGAATAAACTTCATTGCTTATCTGGATATCCTTATTAATAAAACCGTCAAACCATCTATTTGCTAGAAGTAAATGCTCGCCAGAATCCTGTACAAGCACACCAACGGTAAATGTTAGACTCACAAAATGCAGAACCACACTAGAGCAAAGAGAGCAGCTGCACAAGACCAAATTGCCTCTTCTTTCTCGCATTCCTCAGACCCCTAAACGATTTTGACATTACTACTGACCTTTATGGACTCGTCTCTTACAAATGAGCAATGCAAATGCTGAAGAGACTAAAAAATGACCAACACCCATATCTGGAGCTGTAGATAGCTATCCAGAAATAGGGTAAATATTGACCTGAATACTTGACCACAGTTTTCAATTTCAACTACTTGAGTTTTTGGTGATTCCTACGGTACATCAACATTCCCTGCCACCCTCTTTATCTCTATTTGTCTCGCACCATGGTCTGCTTACTATCAAAGTTTAGGCATCCTAATAGCCTTTTTGTGGGGGCTAAAAACAACAGTATTGTTATCACAATCAGATGAACACAACCGCAGTGATTGTCCAGGACAGTATTTCTTTACCATATCATATTAGCATGAATTAGCAACCCCGGAAGAAGGGAAGATGAGAGTTTTAGCTTTCTTAGTTGAGTCAGCTGATATGAGTGATCATCGACTATGAAATATCTCCATATAGCAAGAATTAGCAGTAATGTACGTGGAGGTTTAAGAGGTTATGGCACAACTTTGTACAGTAAAAAATACCTCAGGTTCGAGCTCGGATTCGGATTCGGATTCATACAACTCTTCTTCAGCGCCATTATCAACCAATTTAACAGAATCAGCTAATGACTGAAACCTAGACTGGTCACCGTCTTTGGTAGCTTGAATTAAAGCTCCAAGTAAATCTGGTTGTGCATCCCGGAGCAGTTTCCCTAAAACACCAAATCAGTTAATATGTGAGCATGAAAATCATGAACCTTGATACTCTTGTGAGCATGAAAATCATGAATCTTGAACATACTCCGTATTAAACACGCAGAGAAGGACAAAAGTTACATGACTCGCACAATCAGTCTGTAAATGTTAGCCACAATCAGTAATGCCACATTGGTGTAACAGCATAAGCTAAGTTGAATTCTTGTACCTCATATAAGTGGTCTTCCAAGGTGTAACAAGTACTAACAATTCCTACCCCCCATTTCAGTGGTCTTCCCACTTTCCTTTTAGCTAAGATTATAGTTGTTCTTACACTTGTTTTCTTTCCACATTATGTAATTTTTGGCAACCTCAAATTGTCCTAACAAATTATTACTGTAACTACTAATTCCGTCAATAAAGAAGACAAATAGTAGGCAAGAGCATCTAAAATGCAGCATGTTGAAGTACGAAACATATAAAAGACCAAAGCCAAGGGATATAATACGTACCTATATAATTGAATTGCCGTCTTTTGCCTTCACGAACATCAGGTCCAAGTTTCTGCATCGTTTAAAGCAATTTAGGCTTGCCCATCATCAGTATTAACTAGAATTAAAGCAGTACTAAGTCAAACCAACCTTAACTAGTATTAAAGCCTCAAATACCTCTTTCTTCAGAGAAGCTGCTCTGGAAAAAAAGAACAGAATTTTACCCTGACTCATTAGCTAGCATTTGATCAATGAAATGAAACCAATTACGAAAAAATGGGTGGGAGAGAGGGAGGCAAGAAGAAACCAAACAGGAGAATGCGCTTGATTTGAGGGATGGAAAAAGAAGCAAGGTCCATTCCCCATCGAACAGCTTCATGAGCTTCTTTTTTCAATTGATTTCTGCTCCTCCTTCTCTCTTCCTCCTCTTCCTCCCTTTTCTCCTTTTTTACGACTTCTACTTGTCTTGGCAGTTTCAGCGCCCCTTTTGCCTGCCTGTGTGCGTACCGCCGTTGCACTGCGCCCTCGTAAGTGCTCTTCTTCAGACATACTACTACAAGGCGCTGCCACTGTGTTGTCACCGCGGCTGCTCCTCTTATCACCTGCGCCATCACCAACCTTAACCCTGTAGGCTGTAAACACAAGAGTCGTTTTTTTTATGCTTTGACAGGAATACATGAGTTTAGTTGGACTCTTGAGGTCACTAGGTGAGCTTGAGCTCGTAAGTCGTAAACACAAGGGTCAGTTTGACCTTAAATGGTGCGAGGACTTTTAAACGTGGCTTCTATTCGTCGTCCACATAATTAATGAAAGTTATATGGTCGACAAATTAATGAAAGTTAACAATTTTACCTCTAACACAATTTCATTCAACAACTCTCTTATCAAGGGTAATATCGAGCAGTGAATAAACGCGCCACCAGAGACTGAGGTTAATCATATAGTCTCCATAATTGCTTGGTGAGCATAGCAAGGTTAAACGTCTCAAAATGTCGATACCCCAGACCACCATCGTTTATAGCACAACAGATCTTATCCCATGAAAGCCAGAAAATCTGTCTTTTGACACTACTATGTCCTCACCAAAATCGAGTCAACTCACCCTCAATTTTAGAGCATAAAGTAGCCGTAAATTTAAAGAGTCCCCTATTTTAAGTAGGAATCGATTGGGCAATTGCCTTAATGAGGATTTCCCTACCTGAATATTAAACCAGCTTTTATTTCCAACCCTTTAATTTTTTCCGAATCTGTTCCTTCACTAGGTTAAAGGCCATCATTTTGTTTCTTCCAACCACCGCGGGAATACCTAAATAAAGGACAACCTCCGCTTCAAGAACCGCGCACACTCTCGCCTTCTCAGCCATATCAGTGCTAGGGCTGAAAATAACTCGGATTCTTGCAAGTTCAACCGTTGTCCCAACACCATTTGATAAATCTCGATAACCCCCCAAATAGCATCAGCGTTCTTCTTGTCAGCTCAGCACAAAAGCAAAGAGCCGTCCGCAAAAAAAAAGGTAAGATAAGCTCCGCGCAATCCGACAAATTTTAACACCGTAAATATTTTTCTGCTCTACTTCCCTCGATATGAGTCTAGAAAAAACGTTACCACATAATATGAAATAAATAAAGTGAAATAGGATCTCCTTGACGAAGTCCCCATCTCAGTCAGATAAAATCAGATGCCACCCCGTTAATCAGTATGGCCGAGCTAACAGTTCGGACGCATCTCATCGCCATCTCGACCCATCTAGGTGCAAAACCTATCCTCACCATCACCCGCTCCAAGAAAGCCCACTTTACTCATGTCTAATTTTAGAGACATATAGCCTTGCTTTCCCTATGAATGTGACTTCATAAAATGGAATCATTCAAATGCCATAATAGCATTATTCGATATAAGACGTCCCAGAATAAGAAAACACAAATTCTCATTGAAAACGGCGCATATCCTGGGAGGGCAAGTGGGGATCCATTTGGTTCCCCACTTGTGCTCCGACTTGTCTCCTTGTGAGAGGAGATTCGGCCCGTCTTCAATGAGACTTATTGATAAGAAAAATAAGGATAGCGGTCTGAAGTTGTTCAGTTCACATGCTTTTTTAACCAACAGTCTCTGGTAACATCTCACTGGTGGCGCGTTTATACTTATATGGATACACACAATTTAAATTTACCTCTTTGTGAATTTAATTACCATTATTCAACAATAATTACATGAAGTGTAACAAATAAAAAACCAATTTTCAAAACCCTAATTCACAAAAACTATATTTAAATTAAAATTAGAATCTGAAATTTACAATAAATACATAACAAAACAACAAAACGCATCCTAAACTATACTCCGTACTAATTATCACAAAACAGCATATAAAACACAAATTAAAAGCAAAGAATAGCTTTTAAAAAAAAATACTAACCTTGAAATCTAGGGTAGTGACTGGTAGGCCGACGACCGGTTCGGTTGTCAGGTGGGGTCGACCGGAAGACTTGCAGGTGGGTCAGCGAAGGGACAGGAGAAGAAAAATAAGAAAGGGAGGAGGTGAAAGGTAGTCTAGTGTAATGTACTCTTTAGGAGTGGTTTTTCAGAAAGTCTTTTTTTTTTTTTTAAAGACGGGTTGGCTTAAAACGGGTCAAACTCTTTTGCACAAAGGAGTAAGTGGGGGACAAGTGGGTGCTCAATTTGCCTCTCATTTGTACCTCTACTTGACCTTTGTGTGAGGGGTTTGACATGTCTTTAAGTTTAAGACGGATCGACCCATCTTAAATGAGAATTTGTGATGGTTTTTAAACCCAAATAGTTTCTTTCGGTGTTTTTTTTTAAATAACCCATCTTTTATCAAGTTTTCCAAAAATAACTCAACCTTTCAACTTAAACAATAATAATCTAACCTTGTATTTTTGTCACAAAAATATCCCACAACTCAAGTGCTCAACTTTCTTGCGTTTTTGTATAAAGTTAAGGAATGATATGTTGTATGAAAAAAATTAAAATTAATCAAAATAGAAAAAAATTCGGAAAATTAACGTGGTATCCCTAAACTTTGTCATTTTGCACATAACACCCAGTATTACTCTTTACGTTTTATTTTTATGCCAACATGTTGGATCACACACTTCTTAGAGCATAAGTTCCTAAAATATTTCATTAGACTGTATTAAGAGATGATTATGTATGCTTTTCTTTTGATTTTGAAGATTGTGGGTAGCTAAACCCCTTATTTGGTGTAATTCTACCAAAGTTTCAATCTTTACCTAAGTATTGTAAGAATTCAACTCGTGACATTTCCTTTGTTTTGAATGATATTATGAATGTTTAGGCTTGAAAGGTGATCACTTTCTTTGTTTTCTCATTCCACTTGTGCTAGTCCTGCTTGAATGGCTTAGTTTTTGCATTTCTTATGTTGTAAGACTTGTAACATTGCAATTGTGTAGATGGCTTAGACTATACTTGAAGAAGGATTTGTTAATGACTGACTACTTGTTGGCTTAGATAAGTAGAGGTTCAAACATTTCCTAGTTGTTGTTTACTTCAAAGATCCTCTCTTTATTGATAGTATTGGTTTAGATACTAGTTCTTGAGTGTAGGAATGTTAGTTGTTGATGGCTTAGACAATAATAAGCAATTTGTGTGGGATATTGGTGATTTTAAGCTTCTAAAGAGAGAGGAAGGAGAGTTGCTTGCATGCTTAGGAGTATTGGAACTTGGAGGGTAGGGTTACATCAAATTCTCATCTTATATTGAATTTTCTTGCTTTTTTAGTGTTTGTTGAATTGTCTCAACCAAAAGTTAGCATCTTTAACTCATTTTCATGTTACAACTCAACTCAAACCTTTCTTGTTATATGTCCAACAGAGTTTACCGTTGTTTATAGCCATTGTTTGTCAATATTTTAGTTAGTGTCCATAATTGTTTCATTAGATTCTTAATTCGTGATTAGCTCTTTAATTAGTCATTATCAAGAGTCTAGAAGTTAGTTTAGCTTTAATTCCGCATTCTCTTGGGTTCGACCCTTACTTGCATTGTACAATAATCTTATTTAAGTCTATTCTAGTGTTTGTTAGGTAACTATAAATTGTTATTTGATCTTGTTAGTTTTCGGAACTAACGAGACCGGTAGTTAGCTCGTCAAGAATAATTAATAATGACAGTAATAAAAGAAGAAGAACAATCAATTAAATTACCAATAATTGAAAGAGAAGATTTGAAGGGAAGAGAGTACAAAGTCTTATATCTAAAATTTGAGGGAATTCTTACGTAGGAATCGTTTACAGTCGGAAAGCATAACCTAATTAAAGTCAGGCTTAAATATTAGGTTCATAAAATAGAGAAAATAAACAACAAGTGAGCCAAAAATTAACAAGCGGACTCGGCCAATATTAAAGACCATCCAATTGACTAAACAAAGTTGGCCGATCGACTAAATAGATTTGGTCGATCGACTAAACAGAGTTGATCGGTCGACTATCTGTACTACTCGCTTTCCTTTGTACCTTACTTAGGGGTTGGACCCTTGGAATTTGGGGTCTACTCGGTGTGCCACTCAATCGAGTAGTCTTACACTCTTACTTAGTCGAGTGGGTAGTCACTTGGCCGAGTGACTTTCAACTCGATCGAGTTAGCTGTCACTCGGTCGAGTGATCAGTTGGTCACTCGGCCGAGTGACGTCGTGTCAGACCCGCGTTATTTATTTTAGATTGTTAGATGTTATTTCTTATTTCAATTCCCTTCTTTCGAATTCCTCCTTGATCCCAACCCTAGAAACCTCTAAAACTCTCAAATTGAGTTTTTTTTTCCAAAATGGGCTCAAAATAAAAGAAATCAACAAAATAAGTGTTTCAAAGTAATTACCCAAAATAGGCCAACGTCAGCTCGAAGCTAGGTTCGGACCAAAGTCGCTCTCCCTCTAAGCAACTAGTACCCAATACACTATTTGAAAAGGATAATAAAAATAAATAAAAAAGTAGTCGCTCTCCAGGGCAACGACTTGCTAAAGTAATTTTTTTTTCAATTTTACATTTTAAAATATGATAACTACGTTACGTCCTCGTATCTAGACCAAAACCCGTACTTTTGTCCTCCACTTTTGGTGAATTATTTGCTAATTGATCCATTTATGCTTTAAATTGCTTAGATAAGGTTCATCGGCTAATTTGTTGAGTTTTTGTAGTACTTCACGCTTTCCCACGCGAAAACCGAGCATCAAAGGAAGGCTAAGGACAATTCTCGAACCTTTCGGTGTAACTTTATGCCTATACAGCGTATCAAGATCAGGTGCGGTATAACTCAACTTCATCCAGTGTATCCCAATAAGCCTTTCGGTGTATCAATATCAGAATCGGCATAACTCAAACACGGCCGGCGTATCAATACACCGGATGGGATCGAGAAGTGGGCTTTAATGAGTCTTTTGCTTTGTAATTTGTGTTTTTGGCCATTCTTATCAATAGTAAAACCCTCATTTTAGAGAAAAAAGACTATATACACTTAACAAAAACACACCATCTTTGAGATATGGAGAAGATGATAGAGATTTGGGATTTGTAATTGGATCTATTGTTCATTTTCTCAAGATTCGAGCTTTATTATTCTTCCTAGTTTTCCTTGTTCTTGTTTTGTTCTTCATAGTTGGTATTATCTCTTTCCTCTTTTCTTACTTTGTTCTTAGCCTTCATTCTATTTGTTTTAAGTTTTAAATTTTAAGTTAGCTTGCTCATAAAGGTTCCACCTTTATACTTAGTTGTTGTTGAATCTTTATGTTGTTAGTTCTCTTTCCCTATTAATTGGGTTATTGCATGTTATTTAGTAAAAATATCATCTTTATAATGTTGAATGTTAAAGTTTTCACCTTTATAAATTGTTTATGCATTGTTGATAGGGGTGTTCACCGGTCCAGACCGGATCGGACCAGATAAACCCGCGGACCGGATAACCACATATTCCAAGACCGGAGACCGGACCGGTTAAGAGGGGGGCCGGACCGGACCGGACCGGAACCCTTAAGGTCCGGTTTTTTCCGGGTTTGGACCGGACCGGTCCTTCTTTTAAAGGGAAAATTGAAAATTTTTTTAAGTATGGACCGGGCCGGACCCGGAGACCGGACCGGTATGTTCCCGGTCCGGGTCGGTCCGGTTTACCGGTCGGGCCACTTTTTGTTCACCCTTAATTGTTGATATGAGTAGTGAATAATCCCCCGTTCCAGGGCCCGATTAAATCTAAATAATGGGTTTAAGTCGATAGTTGGTCCAATTAGCAAGTTATTGTGGTTTGTGGGTAATTGTTTTTGGTAGAGTATTGTTCATTTTGACCCTTGTTTGACCTTACCTCTTTTAGTTGGCTATCAATGGGAGTTGGGCTAGTTAGAGTGGTCTTAGGTGGGCTTGGGTATCTTCTCTAGTTGGGTCATTCATGGGAGTGACCCTACTAAAAAGGCTCTACCATTCGGCTATGGGATTTCATCCATAGGAGTGGGAATGACCGTAGTCGGGACCGAAAACGTTGACCGTACCACCTTGGATTCGATCTTGGGTCATCCATGGAAGTGGGACCTAAGATTGACCCAAGAGGCTATCTAAACTCAGGAGGTTTAGGTGGTTAGATTAGATATCGTTGCCTCACATGAACCCATAATCCATTACTTGTTGACAAACCGACTACCCACTTAACCCGTGTCCTTAGACTTGATCGGACCTTAGTTTCCTAAACCATGAATTAATCCCGTATTTTCCATAGTTTATTTGTTTAGGTGCATTTTAGCCTAAATCTTACTTATTCTATTTAATTGTCACTAGTTAAAATCAACATTTCTTTTTATTCACTTAGCAAACTTTCCTTAAAATCGAATAGTAATCACCATTACTCTCGGCGTAAATCGACCCCCAAGTGCTATTTTTGACGACCGTGCACTTGCGGTATTTAAAACACACATCAAAATCAATCAAACACTACTACAAAAACAGTCTATGACAACGGTTAAAAACCGTTGTAATATTAAAAAGCGGACGTTGTTAGAGCCTCCGTTGTTAAAGGTTTTAACAACGGTTTAGATTTAATGAAAATACCGTTGTGAATAGTTTTAACAACGGTACAAAGTCGTTGTTATTACTAGATAACTGTTGTTAAAACGTGTGAATAATTATGGTGGGAAAGATACGAGAACGGTTCTATTAAATGAAACCGTTGTTAAAGGTATGATTAGTTTTGGTGGGAAATATTATAACAACGCTATTGTTTTTAAACCCGTTGTGAATATAGTTAATTACAACGCAGTATAATAAAGAAGCCGCTGTGGAAAGTTTTAATAACAACAGGTATTCTAGAATACACCGTTGTTAAAGGTATGATAAGTTTTGGTGGGAAATATGTTACAACGCTTTTAATGAATTTTGAAAAACCGTTGTTATTATTTTTATTATTGTTTTTGAAAAAATTGTAATTTGTTCCCCTGCCACCAGTGAAAATCCTGCATAAATCAGCAGCAGTAGCAGCAGCACGCATCATAAACCAATTTCAGAAGCAGCAAAATGATATATCTATATATAAATCAGAGCAATTCATGTACAGGGCAATTCATGTACATGGCAATTCATGTACAGCAATTCATGTACAGCAGCAGCAAATGATATATACAACCAAAATGATCTCTTTCAGAGCAATTCATACTTACAACTTGCTCTAATTAATGACTTCTACAAATTAAAGTTCCCTATCTGCTTCCAAAATAATCTAAGTTTCATTTATTCTTTGTTTGTTCAAGGACGTATTTGCCCAACAAGTCCCTTACCTCGTCTATATTGTGCTTAGTGTACTCAGGGACATGTGGCGTGTTGATTGAATACTGCGGATAAAACAAATAAAAGACATCGATCAGTAGGGTAACAACAGTATAGGCATATCATACATAATTAGCAACATCGATCATATATATATAGCAGAAAAGATATCAGCTCTAATGAAAAAAAGTAAATAATAGCTACATTAAACTACTAACTCTTTCTGGAATGCTGATATATCTTCGCCTAATAATCTCCAACATGAAACGACAAACGTAGTATCCACATTGGATGCTATCCGGCTGTTTAGGGACCTATTATTACATAATAAACGAAGAGACGAGAAGGCAATTACCAATTAGTTTAATGCGTAATTAAAAAAGACAGATGTATATGCGTAATTAGTTTAATGCACTTAATTATTAAGGTATTGTATTTGCGCGTACGTACCCCTGTTATCGTAATAAAAGTAGGGTCATCATCAGAATATTCTGTCGGTTGATTGCCGGTTGCTCTTTTCTTCTCAAAGGCCCTTTAAAAAAGGAAAGAGGCCGAAAGTCACATAAACTTACTTAATAATAATAAATGAAACTTAATATTATATGTGCCAAATCATCATCAGTATTATAAACTTACTTAATAATCAACATCTTAAAGGTCTCGGATGGTTGTCTATGCAAAGAGTCCAACCAAAATACTTTCTTCGTGGTCGGATTGATCGCTGATAGCACCCAATGTCTCCTAGAGATCGAGAGACACATCATTATTAACAAGCACAACATGCATTATCATAACCAAACATATAAAAATGCAATTGTATTTGGAATCGTAATATTAATTATATATTACCCGGCTTCATTATAAGGGGCAAAAATGAGCTTATTGTTTTTCGCCAATTCCCCAGCAATATAATTTACACGTTCTTCATACGAAAACATCTCGATATGCATAGATAAAACATTTGGGCACATGAATCCGTATTGAGGAAGTGAATTATTGGTCTCGGCGGGGATCACAACCGAGTTCAAGTACCTACATGACGGTTTTAATTCCGATATTAAAAACACTATATCTTAGTCAGAATATTAGAATACTGCATGATTTAATTTATTAAGAAACTTACTTCATCCAAACATATAGGTGTTGGACATCAATCTCGTCAAGGCCAGCCCAAACGGCTAGCGTTTCCCAATCCAGCATTGCTTGGCGTTCTACCCCTACAATATCATTCTCGAGCGGAATAATTATTAATTGCTCGCTTGCTATGCGTCTCTCAGCCTCCTTATAAAGCTCCAGCATCGCCACCGTTCGTACTTTTTCCATGTAAACGTTCCCATGAAATTTAGTACTGGATAGACTCCTGACCTCTTTCAGCTTGGGGAAATGATGCGGTGTGCTACCTTTCACAACCTACATGTGGCTAACTAAATTAAGTTGCTCTTTCAATGATGAGGCGATAGTAGAACTTAAAATATAAAGAGAGTTGATTAAATACCTCATCAAGTTGTTGTATTGACGAGGTAGTAGAAAGATTATTGTCTATCGAGTTAGACTTATCCATGTTTTTTGTTACCTACAAAACAAAAATATAACATATAAATTTCACTATTTATGAAGGTGATGAACAAAGACAAAAGGCGGGTTAAATTAGATGTATTTTTCTAACCCCGGCTACATTCTGTTGAATTTTACGATCACGAGCCAGGAAAATGTGGCTTTGAGGCCATTGGACAAAACCGTTAACCGCATTTGCCAGTATTATTAGGTCGTCGCGGACTGGGACGGGCAGTTTACGGGTTCCATAACCCTTCGCGACTCCCTCTATCCCCACTTTTGAATGCTTCGGCAAGAGTGGTACGCCATGAACCAAGATGGTTTCCGCTGAGTCCTTGGGCGTTGGGTATATGAAACCCCGGGCAACAATCACATCCTCTTTGAATGAAGGGTCGGCGAGACGAACAACTACCCGCTGTTTTGTGGCCTAAAGAATACACATTATTTACTAAATACCAAAATATAATAGATATCATAAATGATCTATATTGAGTATATAATGTAAAGTTAGTTACAAGTATTTATTGTTAGTGGGTAGGCTATTATACTTGAACATGTCCAGACCAGATTTAGCACTGACAGCATATACTAACTTCTTATATTCTACATACCTTCTTATTGTCACCCGTCTTCTCAGCCGGCTCCTCAAGTTGCGTCCCCTTTTCAGAGTTATTTACCTTATAAAATTAATTAACCAAGCAAAGGCATGCAATGGCTGCTGGAAAGAACAAATGCAGAGGTTCAAAATGGTTAAGTCGTATTTACCTTATCGGCTTGAGGTATCAAAACCTCAGCAGCATTAGGTACCTCACCCGTCTCCTCAAGTTGCGTCCCCTTTTCCGAGTCATTTACCTAATAAAATAAACCAATCAAAGGCATGGCTGCTAGAAAGAACAAATGCAGAAAAAAAAAAAATCATATTTACCTTATCGGCTTGAGGTATTAAAACCTCGACAGCAGTAGGTACCTCACCCATCTTCTCAGCCGTCTCCTCATGTATTGGCAAGGTAGTAGTGTCTGCCTCTTGACAAATCTGTTGCACTACCTCACCCTTTTTAATGACATCCTCCATCATCTTCAATTCTTCTACGGAAGGCTTTCCTCCAGAATTCATCTTCAGTATCACGGAGGCCAATAACTGAACCTGCACGCCCAAAATGTAGAATCAGCAATTTGTTAAAACAATAACATGTGAATTTTAAATGACAATAACAAATGGTATACGTACCATGTCAGCCTTCCCCTTATTTTTCTTCTTCTTGTTCGAGCTAGTTGGCCCATAATATTTCGTGACTCCGACATGTAATGGGACGCCCCTCAATCGACCTGGATGCTCGGGACGGCCGATCGCTCTAGCAAGAACGTCGTCACGACCACTCGGAGTGAATTGCCCTTCCGCAACCTCCTTCAGAACATTCTCCTATAATATATTAAATAAACTTAATTTAATTTTTGTTACTAAAATAAATAGATAGTTAGACATACAAGAATTGAACAATAAAGTTATTAAAAACCCGTCTTAATCAAAATAATACTTACTATGTTGGCCAAGACTTCCTGATCATATTCGTTACATGTTCGGGATCCTTTAGGCGTGTGCCCTTCTTTATAAGTTACGTGCCGATTCAAGTCGGTCACACCTTTTGACACCTACACGTTGACTCAAAAATAATATATGTATACATGTATATCAAGTCCAAGTATGATTAAAAAAATCTAATATATAGATGCTACTTACGAGATTTTCTTCTATCAATCTGTAACCGCCGCGAGAACCATAATATACCCCCCGCTTCTGTGAGATGTTAGCACGATTTCTGGCGCTAACGCTCTTCAAATCATATAAAATCGCAAGTAGATGAGACAATTAGAAAATTATAGATACAAGTAGAGTTTTAGAAAAATGTAACCTGAAACTTTTAGAAAAATGTAACCTTAAGTAGAGTTTTACAAAAATGTAAACATATGACATGGATACTTAACCTGAAACTTTTCAGTAGCTCGTTTCGCCTTATAATTATCTCATTGTTGCTGAGTGATGTTGGGGTACTTTGTCGGTGGACTCTTATGCAGCTGCCCCGTCTCCTTGTCCACATACAAGTGTAATTTGACAAGGTCACACCTCCACTGCCTTAAGACTGCCGCTGCCTTACGTAATAGATACTTATCATGGCAGTCTGGAATATCGAAAGCTTCCTGCATCATCATCATATATACTAATAAGCGGCTGTCTAATATCATAACTTTATACGAACCTTTATACGGCTTCCTGCCTTATGTAATAGTAACTTATGCAAAATAAAATGGTGTTTAGCTAAAGATATTATCATACCTTTATACGTTTCAAGAGTAAGTTCTGCAATGAAGGATTTATATTCCTGAAATCATCTAAATCTATAGGCACAAACTGTTTGGTTGTAACTCCAATCCAAGTGGCTAAATGGCTAGCATTTGGACCAGGAGGAACACCTTTCACACTCCATTTTATTTCCATCGGCGTTTTTGCCGCTATAGCTGCAAGGGCTGCAGAGCACTTCGAAGCACCCCTCTCACCAGGCTTATCCCCCTTATCCTTGTTTTCTACTCTTTTCCGTTTTTCACCCATGATAATCCTAAGACACTAAGACCTTCAAAAGAAATGAAATAGTAACGGAACAGAGTCATGCATACAGCGATTCTAAAACCCTAAGACCTTGAAATGAATGAAATAGTAACTGAACAAATAAAGAGTCATGCAGAGATTCTAAAACTCTAAAAACTTAGAATGGAATGAAACTAGATGATAAAGAGAACGATAAATAGAAAATGAAAACAAAAAGATGAACTTCAATCTTAAAACCCTAAAGACGAAACACAAAAATTACCTGATACAGAAAATGAGAACAGGGTGATGATAAAGAGAACAGGATGATGATCACGAGTACGAGGAGGATGATGATGATACTAAACAAAAAGATTTGTGTTGTAAACGAGGATGATTGTAAAAGAGGAGGATGATGATGATAATGTACGTGTGTAAAATTTACTCTATAGGATTGTAAATTATTTTTTATTAAGAGAAACTAAAGGGTTTATTAAGAGAAACTATTGACAACGGTTATCCTACAAACCACCGTTGTTATAGAGTAATGACAACGGTTAAATCACACCCGTTGTAGAAAGTAATAACACTAAGACAACGGTTTCTTTATTATAACCCGTTGTTGAAAGTAATAACAACGGTGAAATTCTAAAACACCGTTTTTATAGATTATGTATATTTTTTTTAATTTTTCAGATACGCGCGCGCGGTATTAAAATTTGAGGCACGAAATAAATTCATTAACTTTGCTCTAAATTAATTTATTTAACTTTGCTCTAAATTTAATTTATTTTATTTTACTTTGCTCTAAATTTTATATTATAGGCGTAAGTTACGTTTAATTATTAGCTCGGATCGGGTTTGGCCTGAGAATCAATTCCAATCGGGTTAGATTCGGCGGGTTTGTAATTAATAACTTTATCGATCGGGTTAGTTATTAATTATTTTTAGTTTTTGGTTCAATTACTATCAAAGCGAGCTGATGAGGGTCCTTTCGGCTTTCAATTCGTGCCTGTTTCGGGAATGATTATAATTGGGCGGGTCGTCGATAATTTCCGGGTCAAGCGGATGTGGTATATATATATCGAGTCTAGATAGGGATCCTCGAATCGGGTCATTTTCTTTTAAATTAAGGAACTGGTTATTATAATTATCATGCATCACTAGTTAACCTGTAACTGATCGATCGGGTGGCCAGGCCAGCAGTTACGGATCGGGCAATCCACTATCTAGAGCAAGTAGCTACGTACTTCAATTCGGGTCGATCGCTTTTGGGCCGGGTCGGGGGCACGTGTCATTATTAATTACCTCGTATATATATATGTACTACTTAATATTGCAATAATATTGATGATAATTAATATAATATTGATGATGATATATATATATATAATAATTAAATGATGATGACTTCCGGATCATTAATTAACGACGCTCGTACTACAATTTGCAATAATAACAGATTCATCAATGCACATACATGCAATTCAAGTAAGTATTATATATACACGTACGTCAATGTCTCCCAAATTAAATAATGATGATATATATATATATATATATATATATATATATATATATATATATATATATATATGGGGTCGATCGACTTCGTTCATCCAATTCAAGTACGCTAATAAAAGGGACGGATATATATATATATTGACGATGCATATATATATATATATGCTCAAATTAATTAAAAAGGACGGTTTATTATTGCTTTTTTACCATCTATTATATAATATATATATATATATATATATACTATATTATTGTGTATGTATGTATGTACATACGTTTTATCAACAAATAAATTAATGGTTATTATTAATAATAATAGGCCATATTCCGATCAGGTAGTTAGATTCGTCGGACCGTTTTTGCATCACAAACCTGAAACTGTCCGACCCAAAATTAATTAGCTCGCTAGTATCAGGTTATTTTATTTAATTCGATAGAAATCATTATTTATTATCCGCGTGATGATTATTAAGTATCATTTTCGGGTCGGATCACTTTTAATTATTAAGTATCATTATTAGTATACGTGTGTTACTTCAAAATAACCCTAACCCTAAACCCTAAACCCTAAACCCTAAACCCTAAACCCTTTTTTATATACTTCTATATATATATAGTAGATTATCGCTATATATTGATCAAACATCAAAATATTGAACATCAATTCAAACACTTTAAACAACATTCTTTCTCATTGAGTTCATTAGGAATAACCTAGATTTTATATTAAAGTACATTACATTCATCCGACATCAAATAAATAAAGATGTTAAATAATCCGGAACAATTCCGGTTAAGAGTAAAAAGCTTTTCTCACACTGCCACCAACAATCCGGAACAATATTGATGATACTGATTACTTCCGGATCATTAACCTCGTATTTTGCAATAACAGATTCAATGCCTGCAAGTACACGTCTTGCATGTGGAGATAAGGTAGGACGGGTACAGCTCAACATATCTCTTGCGGCATCCCACCTCCGAGTATAAGGCCGACGTGGGTAGACAGAGGACGATGATGATGACGACGCTTGGTTGACAAGTCGGACTGCTTCACGCCTCTTAATCCAATAATCCCTTCGATGTTCAATGGATCCTTTAATCAATGGGTGATGATCAGCGGGAACTACGGCAAGAGCCTCCTCCTCATCTGCAATCAATTTTGTAAGGGTCGTCTCATCGTTGGGAAGGTTAACTGCTGCCATTGATGATATTAATTTTAGGGTAGTTATGTAATATTTAAAGGAGGGGTTTTGAGGCTGTATTTATAGAGGGGTTATGCTGCCATTGATGATGTTCAATGGATGCTTTAATCAATGCTGGTTCTGCTGTTGTTTATTCACGGGTTTGGACTGCAATATCTTTTAATTAAAAATAATAATATTGAGCAATAACAACGGTTATTGGTACAAAAACCCGTTGTTATTACGCAATAACAACGGTTATTGGTACAAAAACCCGTTGTTATTACTAACCACAACGGTTTTCGTTACCACAACCGTTGTGATAGGGTTACTGCACATTGCAGTAAATGCATTGACTGCACATTGCAGTAAATGCATTGACTGCATATTCACACATTTACTCAATCAATAACGTACTGCATGCATGTGAATGTATAGTCGTTTTGGGAACCAATGCATGCATGTGAATCAATGCCTTCATGTGAACCAATGCATGCATGTGAATAAATAACTCCAATAAATAACTCTCTATAAATACAGCCTCAATACAAGCAGGTTATCAACCACATACAAAATTCCCAACTCTAATCAATAACATATTTGCTAAACCATACAAAATTTCCCAGCCTCAATACTAACATCAACCATACAAAATGTCTGGAACTTTTACTAAACCATATGCTTGCATCATGAAAGAAATGCCTTGTCATATTGAGGGTGGCTACGTTGTGTGTAAAAGTTACAAAAAACTCCGTGATACGCTTATTCGAAATGGCTATTTAATCAGGAAGATGTGGCCAAATTATCATCGCAGGCACTTTACAGGGGAACTCGTTTTCGAGTTTGGGATGTCGGATGCTCATCGTGCGTCCGCATTCAAACTGGCAAGAATGTTTGACAAGGCCGGGCATGGGCGAAAAGATTTTATTGAGAGCACGGACCACCAGCCTGGGCCATATCTATGGGTGGCTTCCGAACATGACCGTTACCGTTGGCCAAATGGGGTCGACCTCGTTGAAGTGACCCAGGTAGAGCAGTGGGAAAGGTTGGCTCTGGCCGAGGCTGACCCGATTGATGCATATGCTCTAGCGGTGGCAGCTATCCGGGATATTTACCCGGACTCAATTTAATTTGTTGTTGTTGTTTGGTTGTTGTTGTTTTGGCGCCATTTGTGTGTGGCGCCGTTTGAACTTATTATTTAATAATATTAATGTTGATACGTTAATTTGTTTTTTGACTTAAGTTTAGAAGTAATTAAACTAATTCAATTCAAAGCTATTCAATCGATAAAGCAAAATTAGAATTGAATGACATTCAGGAAATGACATTAACAAATTTGCTAATAAACGACATTGAATTGGTGAAAATAATAAACGACATTCAGGAAATGACATTCACAAATTCACAAATTCAAGAAATAGTTCACAAATTCACAAATTCAAAAATAATAAGGGAGATGATGACAGAAAAATGATCGCTTTGTGATAGAGTTTTTGTGTTGCAGTACAGTCGTATTATTAGTGTTGTGTGTTTCCTTACTACAAATATTGACAACGGTTATCATAAACAAACCGTTGTGATAGAGTAATGACTACGGTTATAGTAGTCTACCCGTTGTAATTAGTAAACACTATGACAACGGTTTATGGTTAATAACCGTTGTTATTACTAACCACAACGGGTATATTTCCAACAACCGTTGTTGTTGCTTACCTTTATTTTTTTTTTAATTATAATTAGAGAGAGCAATATCATAAGTACTATACACTGCAATAATAATCAGCAGAAACCAACAAAGACAGCAATATCATAAGCACTATACACTGCAATATCAGCAGAAACCAAAACATGGAGACTGTATAATGAATGACCAAAAGCTAAATAATTTGGGAATCTTCAACAATGACCAAAGCTAACAAAATTCGCAAATCATCTAAAAGAGGTTCCAAATAGACATCTATATTATTTCCAGGTTGTTTAGGGCCGGAAATTAACAACGACAACATCAAGTACTTTCTTTTCATGCACACATATGGAGGCAAGTTGTATATTGCCAACACTACTAGCCAAGTACTATGTTGGGTACTCATGTTTCTATGTGGGTTCATTCCATCAGTGGACAGCGCTAGACGTAAGTTTCTAGGTTCAATGCCGAACTCTGGATACTTAGCGTCGAACGATTTCCATTGCATACCATCTGCCGGGTGTCTTAGCTTCCCATCATTTATTCTTCCAGTTTCATGCCAAGTTAACATTTTTGAATCATTGCTATTCGCAAACATCCTTATGAATCTTGGTATCACTGGAAAATACCATAATACCTTAGCCGGTATCCCTTCCTTATCCTTATAACGCCACTCAAAACAAACCGGACAATTGGTTAAGTTTTGATATTTTTTTCGATACAATACGCAATCATTTGGACATGCATGTATTTTCTCATATTTCATACCCACCCCTCTAATTAGTTTTTTAGCCTCATATGTCTTAACGGGAAGAACATTACCATCTGGAAGCATGTCGTTTATCAAGGCTAATAAACTAGTGAAACACGTGTCACTACCCCCATTTGCCCCCTTGATATTATACAACTTCACCACAGCCGACATCTTTGTGTACTTACAACCAGGGTATAGAGGCGCTTCAGACTCACACAACTTCTCATACATGTTGTCAAGGTCATCCAAATTAATGTTTTCATCTTCAAAAGCATTTGATTCATCATCTTTTTCTTCATTATCTGTAGACCCAACATTCAACTCGTCTGCTTCCAACTCAACATACTCGGCAAACTCGGGATCATCAGTTATCCTTTCGTATACCTCAAGATCATCTTCTTCAAAATTATTATCTTCCTCTAATGATTCCCCATGAAAAATCCAACGGGTATAGGATCGACTAAAACTATACTTTTCTAGGTGAATTTTAACGTCCGGAATAGCCATATACCTAATATTACCACATCTTTCACAAGGGCATGGAATACTAGAAGAACCATTCAAATTGTTCGCAACGACTTCATAAAATTCAGCTAAACCATCCTTATAGTTTGGGTCACTCATATTCGCAGCATTCATCCAAGTTCGAGTCATTTATCTACATTCGTAGTATATATAGTAAGCCAAGTAATTCAGAAAATCCAACTAATTAAAACTAATTCAATAATAAGCCAACTAATTCAGAAAAATGCAATGTATAAGGCAACTAATTCACAAATAAACGAAATTCAGGAAATCAATAAAGAAAAATTATTAGAATACCTGATTAATAAGAAATAGCAGACGGAGATGATGACAAAGAGACGATCAGGAAATCAATAAATTATTAGTGTTTGTGGTTTTGTGATGCAGTATAATCGCTTTGTGTTTGTGTTTTTGTGTTGCAGTACAGTGTTATTAGTGTTGTGTGTTTTTTTCATCTTTATTAAAAGTATTGACAACGGTTATTATTCATAGTCACCGTTGTTATTAGGTTCTTTATTTAAAACGGTTAACAAAGTTATATCCGTTGTTACAACTAACAACAACGTACAACAAAATGATATCCGTTGTTATTAATTTAAGCCAAATATTACGCCAAATTAATAACACATTATAACAACGGGCTTTTCATACCCGTTGTTATTACTTTTCCTTATTTCGCGCTAAATTAATAACAACGGATATAGAATAAACTGTTGTTATTAGTAAATTTATTTACAACGGTTCTTTTGGTTCACGCCGTTGTTAAAACTATTAACAACGTTCGAAAAACTAATACCGTTGTTATTAGGTTTAATAAAATTCCGCGGAAAAATAATTCTCCATTCCACAACGGTTTTCCTTTATTTTCGTGAGTATGCGTTGTTGATGGGGCGTTGTTATTGCCTGTATTTGTAGTAGTGAAAGTCGCTCGCATTCCGGCTAAGCGACTTTGTCCCAAACACAATTATTTTATACATTTTTATACTTATTTACAAGTTGCTAAAATCGCCGAGGGGAAAGTGACTTTAGCTCAAGTCGTCCTCCGGCTGAGCGACTTTAAACCTTAAACCAGCTTCGTCAAAACCGATCCTACGTGGACTCATTTTTGGTAATTAGTTTCAAAGAGCACTCACTTTGCTAATTAGTTTGTTATTGAACACCGTTTTAGAGAAAATTTCTCCCAAATTAATCTTGACCTCTACTCATTAGGCTCGAGTCGGGATTCGCGACGGGATTCAATAGCAAAGAGGGTCTCGTGTCTTTGTCTCAGGATTAAAAGAGCTTGTTGAGACCTTTTCTAGATTAGTATTGTTGATAATGCCTTAAGATAAATTAATCTCATGTGTTTATATAATGTGTGCCTCTTAGACTATGTTTATCCACAGACTCAGTTTGAGTCTTAACAACAGTAAAAATATTACTACTTTATTTATAAGACCCGGCTCAGACTCAGTTATTTTTCTACTTTATCCTTTAAGACCCAAAAACCTATCTTATCTACATGTGGGATCCACATTTTCTACTCACAATTACTATTCACCGGTCTTAAGTTGAGTCTTGGAAACCCAAGACCCAACTTAAGACAAGTCCCAAGCTCATACCACTTTATCCCAATATTTTGCTAAGACTAGACAAATCTCAAGCTCATACTCATCTTCATACCCTTCTTCATACCCGTATAAACTTAGCCTTAAGTTTTAATCTTATAGTGATGGATGCTCCATTTTCTAAATCAAGATGTCCAAGAGAGATCAAGATGAAGATTGTCATTAGTGTGTCATGGTGTTGTAATTGAGATCATTAAACTCGTATAAGTGCAAAGTGCTTCAAAATCGACTGTGTATTCCACAGTGATTTCTAACTCGTCATTTGAAAGAAAATATATTGAAAATCTTTTATTCTTTCGTATGCTTTGAAAATCGTCTAAGGCATTTTACATTTCAAAGAAACTGATTTAATCTAGAACTTCTTGTTGGAAAAGATTTACTATAAATGGGATGTTTACTTTTTCTATTTTGGGCAAAATTTATGGTTTTCATAAACTTAACCAAATTTGCTCATTTCTTGATGAAAAAACTCTTACTCATTGCTGAAAAATGCAAGCTAGCATTCTTACACTAGATTTTTTGAGGAAGAAGTCGGTTTACTTTGGAAAGAAATCGTCCTTAGTATAGTGTTTATCAAGTCTCTTGATTAATATTATAATAAAGACTATGTGTTGTTTTGTATGTAGGTTTGTGATGCTTAAGTATACTACTTAGACATTATAAATACTCATCATACTTCACATTTTCTAGTGTGCAAAATAATCAACTTGAGTCCTAACTTTCAAATTTTTTCAAGTGTTCAAAACAAGAAATCGACTTTGATTCTAAAACTCGCAAAACCGTTTTAACATTCTTATTTTAAATCTTTTGCAAAATCTTTCAAGTTTTTTTCTTTTGGGTTAGTTCGTTGCACAATGTACTTATCGTGTTTGATGATCTCGTGTTAGTAGTTAATCGTTTTCTCCACCGTTCATTTTGTGAACATAGATAGAAACACAGTACAAGTCTTGTAACAAAACGGTTGAACAAAGTCTTGAGATAGAGTTATCTTAAGCAACTAGCAACTCGAAAGAGTTGGGGAAGTCTCTTAATGAAGTAGCTTTGGGCAATTAGCAATCAAAGTAGGTTGGGGAAGTCTTTTAGCGGAGAATCATTGAGTCTTATTGCGAAGTAGCTTTAAGCAAATAGCAACCAGAGTAGGTTGAGGAGTTGTTTTGTAGTTCGGGGTCTTATGTTGTATGAGTTTACTTCTAAGATGTTCAAAAAAAATAACGTTGGATGTAGGTCGCGCGCGGAATAATTACCGAACCAATTTAAAAAACATCTTTGAGTTTTGTCTATTTACGTTTTTATTTCCGTTGTACTCTAAATTCATTGTTGATTCCACTGTGACATCGGCTTGCTGAATTGTTGTTGTATACTTCTAACTTTCTAGTTCTAAATATCAATTTCTCCTTTCATCTAAGCTTTGTCTAAGTGACCAAAGAGTTTAAAAGAAATTTTTAATTAAGTTTAAAATTTTAAATAGACACTTAATTCACCCCCTCCCCCTCATAGATGTTTTCGCCATTGACTCTTCAGAGCTACTACAAGTTTTTTGGCCATCAAATGAAGCATTTGATTAGTTCATTACCAAATAACAATATCAAATCCAGTCATTGACCTTTTCAGCATGCAGGTAGACTACTTGGGAAGGTTCTTCCCAACAATAAATAAAACAGTCACATTTTGTCTTCTAAAAAAAGATGAGGTAGATATAACCCATTAGGCCATTAAGACGAAATATAAGGAGACTAATTTTTTTAAGCTATAACAGGTTATTTGTTACATGATCACATTTGTCGCTAAAATGACGATATTTAGTCTTTTTTTTGGAAAGACGAAAATGATCCGTCTCCAATGAGAATTTGCGTCTTTCGAAAGAGTAGGGTACTGCTCCGCTGCATGAAATAAATTTGCACATGGAATTGAGGCCTTGTATCATTATCAATGTTCAAATGACCCCATCTACTTGATAGTTTTGTGGTGCAAAAGCTTCACAATTTGTTTCTCTTGTAGAAAGACTTGTTCATAGACTTGAGAAGTCAACGTTGACTACTACTTTTCAAGGACATGATAATTTCCTTTAACGGAAGTCCTTAAATATGTAAATATAATTTCGTCTTGCATTTATCCAAAATAATCTGATTTGAAAAACAATTTAGCTTAATTACATACCACATACATCAAATATGTGCAAGCTCCATGACTTGCTTCTTCTTCTCCTATGCTTTAGCGTGACAAACGTCGCGCTTTCCACTGACCTCCTTATTTCAAAGCCGGGCTGCAAAACCCAATGTGGGAATGTGACTGTTTCCTATCCATTTGGCATTGGGGTCGGGCAAGACGGGTCACTGTGTGCTCTTGCGTATTACTACAACATCACGTGCAACACAACATTCAACCCGCCAAAGCCCTTCATTAATACCGGCAACCTTGAAATAACCGAGATAGTTGACACTAAAATGCGAATTAAGAACTGGGTAGACTCAAGGTGCAACAATAGTGCTGCAGTGTATGTAGCCGGAGAGACAGGGATCGATCTTGTGACCTACCCGATTGTATTCTCAGATTCTGAAAACAAGTTTACAGCCGTTGGATGTGACACTGAGGCTTTAATTTTCGGTAGCAGAGGCCAGCAATTCACAAGTGGATGCATCGCAACCTACTCCAACTCATCTGAGGTGATTGACGGGTCATGCTCAGGGATTGCCTGCTGCCAAACCGCTATTCCTAAGGGTGTCAAAAGTTATAAAATCGGCTTAGATGAGCTGATTCCTCGCACTTATTTTTTCGAGTATAGTTCTTGTAGTTATGGCTTTTTAGGGGAGTACACCAAATTCAACTTCAGTATTACGGATTTAAATGACATTGGATTTTACAATAGAACACAAGACAATGTCCCGGTTGTGCTCGAATGGTACATTGGGGAAGGTCAGACATGTGCAGTAGCTAAGAGTAACAAGTCTAGTTATGCATGTCAAGCTAATACTAATTGCAGTGACTTTGTGAGTGGCAGTTCAAACGGATACCGTTGTAGTTGCCTCCCTGGATATCAGGGTAACCCCTATCTGGGTCCTGCTGGATGCACAGGTTCGTATGACCCTCTAAAATCTTCACTGTTTACGTTTTTCTTTAGAGTTGATTTGATGCTAAAAATACTCAACACCTGAGACCTGCTCAATGTCGAGATTAGTTCGAGGTCCATAAATCAACAAACTCATCATCTGTAGCTTTTGCAGATATTGATGAGTGTGCGAATTCAACATTGCACAACTGCTCGAAAATATGTACCAACACCATAGGAAGTTTTATTTGCTCCTGTCCTAAAGGACATCATGGCGATGGTACGACCACCGGAACTGGTTGTGTTAGTAACAGTTCCCAATTTGCTATCAAATTCGGCCTCGGTTAGTAACAATTCTCAATTGCATATTCTAACCCATATATTAGGGGCATTTAAATAAGCATTTTGTATTTGCATTTCAAGTGAGTGTGCTAGATTTGCATATGGGCCTGGCCATGCCCGTCGAGAAGGAGAGAGTGTCTGCTTTATATGTCCAAGGAGCTTCCATGCTAAAACTAATTGGCAATGACTGGAGTAGCTCCTTGGTTTATAAACCAGATCACCCTCCTCTATTTCTCCAATTTGCGAAACGTACGTGTGATATTTTCACCGAGTATTTCTCATTGGACTAACTTTGAGCCGGAAATTATTATTTGCAGGAATGAGCATCGGAGTCTTAACCTGCATGTCATTTATCACATTGATATATTTTTCCATCAGGAAGAAGAAGCTTATCAAACTGAGAGAAAAATTCTTTGAGAAGAATGGAGGAATGCTATTGAAACAACAACTTGCTCCTTACGAAGGGAGGGAGAAGAGCAACGAGTCATTCAAAATATACACCTCAAACGAACTAAGATCAATAACCGATAATTATAGTGAAGCTCGTATTTTAGGCAAGGGTGGTTATGGCATTGTGTACAAAGGCATTTTAAAGGATGGTAGTGCAGTTGCAGTAAAAATGTCAAAATTCATTGATCAAACTCAAATTGAGCAATTCGTCAATGAAGTCGCGATTCTCACTCAGATCAACCATCGGAATGTGGTGAGGCTCAAAGGATGCTGCTTGGAAACTGAAGTTCCGGTCCTAGTCTATGAGTTTATCTCCAATGGAACGTTGTTCGAGCATATCCATAGCAAGGGAGGTACTTATTGGCTTACTTGGAGAAATTGCGTTAGGCTCGCCTTGGAGGCGGCTAATGCTCTATCTTACCTACACTCAGCAGCGTCGCCTCCAATTATTCACAGAGATGTCAAGTCCTCCAACATTTTGATCGATGATAGCTTCAAAGCTAAGATATCTGATTTTGGGGCCTCGAGATTAATATCCATTGATCAAACTGAAGTAACAACATTGGTGTTAGGGACACGAGGCTACTTGGATCCAGAGTACTTCCAGACAAGCCAGTTAACCGAAAAGAGTGATGTCTACAGCTTCGGAGTTCTCCTTGCAGAGCTACTTACCAAACAACTGCCTCTATGTCTAGAGAGAAAAATCGAGGAGAGAAATTTGGCCTCGTATTTTCTCCAAGCAATGAAAGAAGACCGATTGTTGGAAATTTTCGATCCTCAGTTAGTGAGCGAGGCAAGTGATGAAGAGCAGCTCTTTGATGTAGCTAAGCTGGTGAAGAATTGTCTTAGTATCAAAGGTGAAGACAGGCCTACTATGAGCGAAGTGGCGGCTCGATTAGAGAGTTTAAAAAGTCGAATAATTCATCCATGGGCGGGACAGAGCTGCAACGATTCAACAAGCCTACTAGGCCATGCTGATCTTTATCCCATTTACTCGAGTGATTACAATCCGAGTACAGGGGAAGTATCAGGGCAGAATGCTATGCTTGTTGAAATGAGTCATCCCCGTTGATGTTGCTAAGCATATACTCGTATCTCAATAATGGAAATGTAAACTTTTTGCGTATATTTCATTTTTGCTCAAGATTACTTAGTATGTCAACCGTAATACTCCGTATTGTTTAATGATAATTAAGCAGTTTTTTAAACCATTTCTAAGTCACGGCCCCCACGGGCCACGTCGCCTTCCGCTCGGTCCGTCACTGATCCTATCAATGACAGACAGCAAATATTGTGCCCTGAAAACCTTGCAATGAAACATGTAAGATGATGCAAGACAAGTTTCCAGTTCAGACAAAACAAGTGATATAGAAAGACTGGCTTTCCACAATTCCGTTCAATATTTGATTACATTAAGATGGCTTATCTTTTACGCAATCAATTGAAAACTCCAGAAATTCACTGATGCTTAGTGGAATGGTCATGCAAGTACTCTCAATCCAATTAGACAAGCCTTTTTTGCTGTGGGTCCCTTCAACCAATGGACATACTTAAAAACATTACATGTTCTCTTGAAATCTAGTAACAGACATGTCATTCAATGACGGACCTAGGATATCATTCACTGTCTATGATGTGCATTTCGAGATTACATAGTTAGGCCGTGTTCTTTTGTACTAAAATTGTCTGAACTGAATTGAATTTAATGGACTTTACATGACCTAACCTGAACTGAAATTAAATCCAAAATAACAGGGCCTTAATCTAAGAAACCCGCTAAATGAATATCTGAGTTTAGTTTTTTTTTTTACGGCCATCATGACATTTGTCATAAACTTTATGGACATAAATCAAATTTTGAATCACTTTCAATCAAAAAAATGGACTTTAGGGGTAGTGGAAATCTCCTTTAATTATAATAACCTTATCATAGCAAGAGACCAATAACACATTGTGAGAGGGTAAAGATAGTAAAGTTAGTAATGATTCCTCTTTATATTTAGCTTTGTTGGGCATCTTATTCTTCACCCTTACACTACCTTAAAGACCTTTCCATATTACAATTTCACATTACAAACCCTGCTTAAGAACAACAGTAGGTACCCTACTCTACCTTGTTCATTATTCTGTTTTCATTACGAGTACGAATTCTTGCTAGAAAGCAGAGGAAACGATGCACGACTGGGCATCACCGCTGATAGCATCAGCGTTGTTTGCGTTCCTGCAACCAGGATTGATCATTCAAGTACCGGGAAAGCAGCAGCCAGTTGGGTTCATGAACATGAAGACAAGTTTCGCTTCTATTCTTTTACATGTTGTTATCTATGGTTTGCTTCTTATGTTGCTCCTCGTTGTTCTTGATATTCATATTTATGCCTGAGTTTTCGGGTATAGAACTCTATGATGCCGAATAGTACTCATATTGTTAGGCTAAATTCCTGTAGTTTTTTATGCTTGGTTTGATTTTGCTGTAAGACATTACATGAAATTATTCGCCTTTTCTTATTTTAGAAATGAATTGTGTAAGTTTATCATGTGATTCACTTGTAATACTTACCATGTTACCAAAAAACAAGCCTTATTTACGAAAATTAAAAAGTCGGAACAGAAAAGGTGATTTTCAGTCGTTTTTTTTTGTGTCGAAAAAGAGGCAAGATCAATATAAGGTAGGAGAAGATTTGAACCGTCAATCCATCGTATAGAAGACCTCAATCTTTAAACTAGGCCAATTCAAGCTCAAGTTCGGTTGCAAGCTTGAAGAGGGTAGCTCATCTAGTTCATTTGGTCAAGATGGCTATGTCCCAACGTGATCGCTGACACTGTATCTACCAACTTTATGTCGATCTTTCTATTAAAGTACGGTACACGGGATGCAGGGAATACATAAAAGTATAGGAGTAAAACACAAACAAGCACACAGAATTCTCAATGTGGTATAAAATGTTCAAACATATTCGATTTCTCAACATTGATTTCTCAAAGAATGGACAATAATTATAGATTTTACAATAAATAGACCAAAAAAATATCAATTCGACTGCAATAAAATGAAGGTATGAATTTTAAACAAGATTAAGACATGACTGTTAGCCCATATAGACGTGAACATTAATAGCCAGTAAGAAGATACATATTAAAGCGAAATAGATAAGGGAATGAACCAAAATGGCGGCGCCACTGGTGTGAAAGCCACTGAACTCCACCACCTTATTCCGGCCTGGAATCGTAATAAGTAACCCCGGTGTAAGTATTATGAAAAGCACCACCGCCACAAACACCGGCCCCCAATCCGCCATTCCCCTCTAGCTTTTCTAATCTGTATTGCTGAATTTATGGTTGAAGTTTCTTAGTCTAGGAAGTAGGAATGTGAGTGTATAATGTGAATAATAGTGATGTTATGGAAGTTAGAGAAGAATTTGTTTAATTGAAAGTGAAGAAAATGACAAAAACAAAGGATTTTAAATTATGAAAAGTAAATAAAAGGAAGGTTGATGGAATCAAGCTAAGCTATAGTCTCATCTATCACGTTTGGCATAGTGTGCTTGTGCACAACCCAACAAAATTTAGACCATCTTTACAACATAAATACGCTACTTTCTTGATTATATTGTCACTTTTATACCACCAAATTGTTTTAGAAACTTTAGCCAACAAGGACAATTTGATGTAGACGAGATTTAAACTCAGGTCATAAGAACAATCTTTCATAACTTCATCGTCTAAGCTAGTATTGAAGTCTTAGTAGTCGTTAGAGCAGTTGGTAAGTATTGACTTTTTGGACTTTAACACAAGTTAATATTGATTCTTACAAGGTTTTGCTTAGCAACCAAAATAAAAGCTTTCAGCTCTTTATTTACTCTGCTAGTAGACTTGAAGACGGCCATCTCCGCATGGTTCAGCCGAGAAAATTAAGCGGGTAAAAACAATTCATTTTTGTGTATTGTTTACAAAGATTCGGCCCGTAACTGCGTCAACCAACTAACGTTTGTATCTATGGGCCTAGAATATCAACTTGGGCACAACCTGTGTCCGACCAGAAAAAAAAACGTGTTTAATCAAATCTATTTATGAGTAACATTTTGCTTCTTAATTCAGCGGTATATGTAATATGTGCGCTTCTAGGCACACATTATGACCTAAATATGAAAACTTTCGGCAAGTATCTAACGAAAAACTATATAGGATAAATAGGAATGGCATCCACTCTCAAAGCAGCAAGTTTCAGGACGGCAGCAGACGATTTTAATTTCACCAACATAATACATTGCTCAATTATCGACATTTTTCACTACTTCAACTCACGGACAAAGCACAATCATCAGTCACTGTAATCGCTGACCAGTGCGGCTGGTTAATATAGAATTGACCATAAGCCATTTTTGCAAATGTCTCTCATTCTGTGTTATTGTAAAGTAAAAACGCAAAAGATGAATTAATGAAAGGGTTGTTCCATGACAACTAAATAAGCAAATGAATCCCAGAAACTCCGATCAATTAATTATCACAGTCAAGGGAAGAAGAATGTCATACAATGGTCTGGTTTACCATACATAAGCAAGCACACTATAAATTTCTTGTATGTTTCAAACAAACAGCGAAAAGGAGTAACTTGCGTACTCAACCCAAAAGGTAAACACAATCACTTGGCCAAATAGCCTCCTTTGTTGAGACTGACAACAACTCATGCATAGTTCAGCCTGAAGATGTCATTCTGGACATAGAAGCTCCCTTGTGGTGTTGGCATTAAATGGAACATCTGCACAATAAGAAAAACAAAAGCTGTTTGAGAATATGCCTCGAAGCAGCAAAACGTAGATGAGACGTCGATGACTATACAATCCCAATTCTCAAACTAATATATTTAAATCCAAAAGTTCAACTATTCCTTTGTTAAACAAAAACCTAGATGGCTAGCTGCTCTTCTAAGGAAACAAAAACCTAAATGGCTAGCTGCTCTTCTAAGGGGTTTGACGGCAGGCATACATCGGGGATGCAAACGCAGACTCAATTCAAAAAAACAATTATGTATAGTTAGTGATCACCAAGGGGAAAGGGTCATTAAGATGATGGTGACTTGGTGGTATGCGAGACCCGTTTATCTCAGAGGTTGTGAGTTCCAATTCCTGGTATGCAAGACCCATTTAACTCAGAGGTTGTAGGTTCAAAGTCCAGTGTTACATTTTGCTCCATATCTAGTAGAAGCAGCTAGCTCCATAGTTTCACAATGAACTATTGCTAAAACATGAATGTAAACACAACCGAGTATTTCTTTGAAAAACATATGATGGTAGTAATAGTAAATTATAATAAATAAATACTCCCTTCAGTTCATCCATTCACTATTAAAGTTCTTATTTTCCCTTTTAAGATGTCCATGTGTAACTGCTATTAGCAGTCAATGTGATTAATGACCTCACAACCTTCACAAGTTAACTAGTATACTTGTGCACATACAAGTAAGAAATATATGTGGATGGATGAAGTAACAATATGTATTCTTGATAGCCGAGTTAGACCCAAAAATACAATGCACACTTACACCCTCATTGCTGCAATCCTGGATGACTGTACCTTCTACGACTAATTGATCAGCAAACTAAAGAATGACTACCGTTGTTGCCATTTTTTTTCAATTACGTTTGAGCAAAATTGTATATAAATTAATATAAACCACAAACAAATGACATAGTTGGTGGAAGGATATAGCATTAACGGATTATTACAAGCAGAAAAAGGGTTCAGACACATTCAAAAAACTGAAGGTGAGGATTCCTAAAATATTAAGCTTAGAAAAACTTTACAGTACACAAATTTATGCCAAAAGAACAGAAAGAACACAGCCACTTGATATTTAATTATTTATGAGTGCACATCTGAATGGAGACAATTTGACTAATGACAAAGACTCTGCGACCTTTTTAATTGCAAAAACAAGTAACTAGCATTTCGCCTTGTCTCTTTCAAAAGGAAATAAATACTGATTGGTCATGATTTTAAACAAGCATAAATCAAGTGCAAAGGGAAATTCAGTCTTCTCTAAGTTTCAGGCAGCTAGAAAGATTGATACAGACTACATCAACAAACCTCAAAAAACTGCTTAGAATTTTGACTCGAACAGTATATATACTTCACACAGATCCACCATACATTCACAAGTTCCAAACTGAAAATCTGAAATTTGGAACCAAATACTGCTATGTGATGTTCATGTTTCCTCCTAACAAGACCCATCCAGGAAAATTAAGCCCAACTTTGCTGCTATTTGAAGATTAAACATTCCCTTACATACTCAAAGACCCTATTAAAGGCCATGACAATACCGTTGGATAACAATAGGATGATAAATTTAAACCACAACCCCCAGCAACAAACCAAGCAAAATTACAAACCCTAATTCATCCTTGAAATCTCAATGCTACTGTCAACCCTCTATTCTCCAAGGTCCAGTTACATGGAATCTCTCTACCTCCTCCCTCACCATCACCCTCTTTCTCTTTAGGGACATCCATATACACACAACCGGATCTCCACTCTTTCACTCGGCTTCCATCAACCAGTATTACATCAAACATGACTGAAATCACAACAAATCTAACCCACCAGATTACAAGGAGGGAAGGGAAGGGAAGGGAGGTAGACAATACAATTGAAGAAGGTAATGGAGAGATCCATTTTCGCAAGTGCTTACCTAGCCTTGCGTAATTGCGCTTTTTTAAACTAATCACCAACAATCCCAATTTCAGACATGAACCTCGAGTTCTATTCACATATATTGCTACTCATATTCACACCCAATTACTGCCACTTTGCTAAACACAATTAATTAACAAAAGATCGATACTCAATTGCTTAACAAGAACAGTTATTATAATGGGATACACCATATTCATAGTTACAAAAAATAAATTGATGATAAAGTTGGAATCTTTACAACAGCAAGGACTGACACAAATTGCGAGGTGAGGGGATCAAAATTATATAAGATACAACACATCAAGTTGAAGTCTTTAGCAAAAACGAAACCAAATCACTTTATATTCAATCAAAATTATAGGTCCTTATCACAAATCAATGTGTTGTTCATGTTTATTCACTGAAGCTGACAAACTCAAGCTATGTTAACAATCCTCCTGTCAAGACCCATACAGGCAAATTAAGCCTAACTCTGCTGCCATTAAAAAATTAGCATCCCCTTACATACTTAAAGACCATATTCAAGGCCGTGTCAATACCATTGGATAACAATAGAATGATCAAATCAAACCACAAACCCTGACATCAGATCAAGAATTAATACAAAACCTAATCCATCCACAAAATCTCAATGCTCTAGTCAATCTTCTATAATCCTCTATTCTCCGAGGTTCACTCACATGGAATCTCTCTACATTCGCCCTCGCGCTATTTCACTTTATGGCCATCCATATCCATACAACCAGATCTCCTCGCAAACAATCCTACCACTCCAGATTAACAGGGAGGGAGGGGAGGTATACAATACATTTTAAAGTTAAGATATCAAATTGAGGAAGGAAACGGAGATATCCATTTTCGCAAGTGCTTGCCAAGTCGTGCGCCTAATTCCGTCTTTTTTACACTAAAACATTAACCATCCCCGATTTCAGACATGATCCTATAGAGTTCTATTCACATATGATGATACTCATATTCTCACCCAATTACCTAACCTTTGCTCCTCATATTACAAACAATAAACTGATGATAAATTTGAAATCTTTATCACAACAACAAGGGCTCCCACAACTTGCGAGGCGAAAGGTTCGGATATACACAGTCTTATCCTTCTGCTAGCAAAACAACGCATAAAGTTGAAGTCTTTAAAAAAACAAAACCCAAAAAAACTCTATAATCAGCCAAAATCATAGCCCCTAATCACAAAACAACGCATAAAACAAAAAACAAATAAAAACCCAGAAAAACAATCTACAAGATCTAAAAACCCAGAAAACAAAAACCACAAAACAATCAAAAAACCCAAAAAATTAAAAAGATGCATAGAAGGTGTTCGACGAAATACCTGACTGAACTTAAGAGGATGTTGTTCACCAGCAAGCTGAAGATTACCACTAACAAAAACAATAAGAGCACCAGGTGGGCCAGAGGGTTGACAATCAGTAGTACTAATATGATGTTTACATTGGTCAAAGGGTAAAGTAGTCAATTTAACAACAATATTTTGAGCACCCATGAAAGGTTGACCTTCAAAAGTTAACATAGAGTTTTCTTGGTATAAACTTGCTAAACCTGATCTATTTGTGTCAAATGTTGAGTAATAATGTTCTACAAATGCTCTTGATATTTGTTCTGGGTCCATTTTTTTGGGGATGAAAATATGAAATTAAAAATAGTTTGCGGCGAATTGTTATGGTGTTTTTATATGAAGGAGTTTAAGGGTTTTTGAAGATGGCGTTAATATGAAGCGATATTAATATATGGTGTTTTGGAAGAAGAAAAAAAAGTATTAAAAATAATAATAAAAATAATAAATGTACGTCGACAGCAGGGTTCGAACCTGCGCGGGCGAAGCCCAACAGATTTCAAGTCTGTCTCCTTAACCACTCGGACATATCGACTGAATGATGTCAATTATGGAACGGTAAATTATATATCAAATTAATTGTGTGTATAAATAAGGATTATTCAAAGAGTAGATTAGATTTGGATTTTTTTTTGTTAAACACAATATTTAGAATTATTTTTTGACAAACACAAGAATTTGGCCAGAGGATGACCACTTGCAAATTGCAATGAGATGATTTTCAGTTGATGTTTGAGATAGTAAACGGTGTTAGTTTGAAGTGTTATTAGACTCGTTGGAAAGGGGGAGTACATGCTTTCTAGGGTTGTCGACACGGTGGTTAAAGGTGGCTTATGTGTGGGTCGATTGGTGTGTAAAGGAAGGCTTGTGAAAGAGGGTTGCAGTAAGTGAATTGAACGTAATAGTATTAACATGGGATGTCGTGGAAGTAATAATATTAAAATCAGGAGTAATGAATGTGTTACATAATTTGCTAATATATTTTATATTTTTTATCGTCTTAGGGAGTGATTCTATTTTGTAGAAAAATAATAATTGAAGTGACAAATAAAGATAGTCAGGGCGGGACTAGGCACCAAAACTATATTTTATTTTAAAATGACAAATACAGGTAATTCATACAGGCTTGCCCGCAGCGAATGTTTTACCTCCTCTACTAGTAGTAAGGGCAGAGCACGGATCAGATTTCTGATCCAAAGTGCTAATTTGGATCGGATATCCATACAGGTATCCAATATCAAAATGTTTTGGATATCCAAAATAATCGGTAGGATGCGAATATCCAACGGACATCCATATTTTGAAATTTACTTAAAATTAAGTTTGAAACATGATCACATTCATCGTCTTACCTGTTGATTTTCTTCTTTAATATTGTTACTGCAATGTTCTTAAGATAAAATTTGAATACCACTTACATATAACTCTTATATTTTAAACTTTTATTAAGGTTTGTATTATATAAAATTGTAATTTCTCAAAATTATACTAAAAACTATAGTTTCGGATCGTATATCCAAATATTTTAATTCTAATATCCATATTCAAACCAAAACCAAATATTTCGGATCGGATATTTGAACCAAACTTGACTTTTGGATCAAATGTCCTAAAATTCAGATCAACTTTAGATCAGATATCAAATCGATTTGAACAATCGGATTTTTTATTCCGCCTTATGCTAATGCAAAGCTAAAGAGCTTAGTAATGTTATCTACAAATTTGTGATCTACAATATATAGGTAGCGTTGTCCCTTGGAGGCCATGTTTTTGCAGGCAACATTAATCCCCTTATACTAAAAGAATAAGTATATTATCCATTAATTTTTCCTCCATCACACACTAAATAAGGAAACAAAATAATATCTCATTATGATATAATCTTTCCATTAATGCATAATTGTTCCATTAAATTGATTGTTTTCATTAGACTAAAACTATAGTTTTTTCATTAAAATGATATAAACGACCATCGTTTCAGTAAACTATAAACTATACGTACAAAACAAAATTATAAACCGTTATTACTAGCTTCATAACAAAAAAAATAGTTAAATTAATTTGTAAAATTTATAAAATAATACAATTTGATTCATGTTAAAATAACTGTTTTCATTAATATCAAATGATATCATTAGTTGTTTGATTAGTTTTATGTTTTCAAATATCTTTCTCAACCCAAAATGTAATTAAGGATGAGAAATTTTGATGTAATCTCATATTTAATTTCATATTTTGATGAAATCCACTATTTAAGATATAACTTTAGGATTTTTGAGGATTGAAATTTTGATCCGAAAGATAAATCGTAACTAAAACATATGGTAAAATTATTATTTTTGTGTAAACAAATTATTTTCATTAAGATATACCTTTCATATCATTACTTAAAAATCTTTATTATTTTATTGTTTTTATTTATTTTTCTCAAATCAAAATACAATGATGATAAATATTTAAATAACAAATTTACAATTAAAAATTAAAATAATATCAAAGATAAAACTTTATAAATACCGTGCATTGCATGGTAGCTATACTAGTAAAGCATTAAATTATAAAGGGGTTCTGAGTTTTTGTATGAATGAATACAAGTTCCAATAACAAATAACCGTGGTACTCTCGTACATACACGAGTTAGAAAAGGGTTCTCTCTAGTCTATCGGTGTGGATTGACTTGAGCCTTTGTAGTATAAAGCCAATTTATTTTTGGAACTTGTTTTCTCTATATTCTTTTCGAACCTGTTTCATCGGACGGGAACGTTGTCGCTTTTTGGACCCACCAAATAGTGGCTCGGTTTCGCATTTTTTCATACGGGAATCGTCTTCGCGTCAGAACCCAAGGCTAAACATTGAGCTCTAATACCATGTTAGATTCGCATATGAGCCTAAGACGCGCCCAACGAGGAGGAGAAAGTGTCTACTTTACAAGCTCGAAGAGATTCCATCTCAAAACCAATTCGCATATGAGCCTAGGACGTGCCCAACGAAAAGCAGTAAGTGGATTGTACATCTGATGTACTACCACAGATAATGTAGATTTTGAGCTTTATAAGAAAGTTTTTGAGCGTAGTATTAAAAATTATGAATTTTAAAATAAAGTTTTTGAGTTAATTAATTTGAACATTAAGCTTAAAAAAATTACAATAAAACTCAAAATACATCACATATAAGATTTAAAATATAATTTATAAACTTTAAAAAACTCGAAAAAAATGTATAAAAACTCAAATTCATACTAGTCTGAGGTAGTACATCCGATGTATAATCCTTTTTCTCAACGAGAAGGAGAAAGTGTCTACTTTACAAGCTCAAAGAGATTCCATCTCAAAACCGATTGACTTATAAAGTAGATTACACTTCTTTTTTTTCTCCAATGTGGGAGACCAACATGTAATTTTTCACATATTTACAATTATAGAATCATTTATTCAATATTTTAGGGTGTTTCGTTTATTTATTTACCTTTCTATGTTAAGAGAATTTTCTACGGGTATTTTGATCTCACAATGTAATTTTTGTCACTTGTCATCTTCTAAGTAAATGACAATTAATTCCCTGAATTTTCCTTAATCCTTGTACAAAAAGCAAAGAACAAATAAGCGAGACAGAGAGAATATTGAATACTGATTTAATGGTAAAACTAGTAAATGACTCGTTGGTTTTCCAAAGTGCAAATGTGCGGGAAAAAGGATTATACATCGGATGTACTACCTCAGACTAGTATGAATTTGATTTTTTATGCATTTTTATCGAGCTTTTTAAAGTTTATAAATTATATTTTAAATCTTATATATGATGTATTTTGAGTTTTATTGTAATTTTTTTGAGTTTAATGTTAAAATTAATGAACTCAAAAACTTTATATTAAAATTCATAATTTTTAATACTTCACTCAAAAACTTTATTGTAAAGCTCAAAAACTATATTATCTGTGATAGTACATCAGATGTACAATCCACCTACTGCAAATATGCACTAGGTACTAACTAGTTCAAATCTTCGTACAAGGTTCACTCATAAGGCCCCCCTTTATTTGTACTTTTATCTCATACGAGTCGGTAACATTGAGTCATTGTTTAAGAGTGTCACACTCCAAAAAAAAACTTTGATTAAATGACGTTGTTTAAGACCGTAAATAAAACATCTTAGTCAAAGAACAAGAGTTAGCTCAAGTGGTAAGAGTTCTCTTATCCCAATTATGGAGTAGGAGTTCAATTCTCAGTTTCTCACGTATGACAAAATGCGCTTATTGAAAAAAAAAATCTTAACCACTTGCTCTCCACAATAGCAAACACACACGAGAATACAAGAAAGTAGCAAGGACTAGCAAGTAGCAACTATGACAAAATAGATGATGCCCTTTCATGCTACTCTTAGAAAGTTCACTCAAGCTACTTTTATTTAATTTGCTACTTTTATTTCATGCGAGTTGCTAAGATTGAACCATCGTTCGACAATGTCACCCTCCATATAACCGTCTATCAAACGACGTTGTTCAAGACATCGTCGATAAATCGTCTAAGCCACTTATAAGACGATCCTCCTTCCTCCAAAACATGTTTACTTTCATCACTAATCTTCGTAACTCTCTTTTTTATGTTTTCATTCATATTCATCAGATTCTTTACCCCTTGCTCGACCTCATCAGCCGTTACTAAAATAACATTAGATATCCTATTATAATCCATTCGTATTTCTACGGATAATTCTAACTCCGTCACTAAATCAAATGCATTCAATTGTTGCTCTGCGGCCAATGGCCACGTAGCAACAGGAACTCCAAACCAAATACTCTCTAAAATTGAGTTCCATCCACAATGTGACACAAAACCTCCTACAGCAGGATGGGCTAAGACCTCAACTTGTGGGGCCCATCCTATGACTTTTCCCCTTTGTTTCATTCGATCAACGAATCCCTCAGGAAGGGCCTCTAAGAAGGCCCCGTTGTCACCAGCGGTCCATGATGTTACAACGGGAGGCGGCTTTCTAAGAGTCCAAAGAAATCGATGTTCCGAATTCTCAAGACCCTTGGCTATCTCTTTAACCTGTTCCTCATTAAAACACCCGGTACTTCCGAAGCAGAGGAACACCACGGAAGACGTAGGTTGACCATCAAGCCACTTTAGCACCGACTCCTTAACCTCGTTAATAGACCCGTCGCGCCTCCGGTGGTCTAGCTGCAAAATAGGGCCTACAGGATAAAACGTAGGGAAGGTTTTGTCAACATCATTATTTAGCAACACTTGTACCGCAAATGGTTCTAACTCGACGTATGTATTTACCAAAATACCCTTCATTTGCCTGTACTTCCTCCCCAGGTTAAGCAGCATCTCACACGCGAACTCCTCATCTAAATATCCCGAAGGAATAACCTTGCTCGGGACTCGGTTATTGAACCCGGGAACATCTCCTAAAAAACCCGGTTTTCCAAATTCCGTAGCAATATCAATGCCACGGTCATCAACTAAGGACTGGGCATAAAACATGAAATTCAAAGCGGCGGCCCCACCAGTACTGAAAACATAGCATGGGACATCCATGTCTTTGCCGATATCTAACATGATTCCGCAACAAAACATGTCAACGACAAATGCAGCCGGTTTAGGGACCCCAGCTAGGACCCGGTCCTCAACCACCTGCTTAATTAGAGGTTTGTGTCGCTCGATGACGGTTATGAAGGAGAAAATTGAAGACGAGTCAGGAGGGTCGGAGAGGGGTGGGAATGTGACGAATGTAAGACGGGTTGTCGCGTGACTGGGAGTCGAAGTATGTGTTCGTTGGAGAAGCGTAACCATTACCAGGGTTGTTGATTATGTGGATGGAAATTGTGATGAGTTTGTTTGTTTTGAGAATGAGTTTGGCAAGTTCGACAGCTGATAGCATGTGACCCATGCCCGGTGCTGGAACGAACACTAATTCAACTGTCATGGACACGATTTTTGTTCAGGTACAGAGTGCACCGAACTGACTGAAGCAAATAATTCCAACCAAAGATTAACGAAAAATAATTGATATTCGTAAGGTAAAATTGGTAATGGTGTTGTAATGCTCTGATTTTGTGAGGAATGCAATGAGTTATAATGTTCTATATATATTGCTCAAGAGGCAGTGTCCGCGATCTTGTAACTGACTACAACGCTCCTCCATACAGTGCCGCGCAATAAACAATTGGATGCATTAGAAGGTACAGTAAATGGTAAATAAATAACCGGAACGAAGGGAATATAAAATTGTTTTATTAGATTTATATCAAAAAGTGATAACATTTTATCGTAAATGGGTCATATCTTCACATTTTTGATTTCAAACGGAAAAGGTCTATGAAAAGGATGACTTATTGTAACATTAATAGTTTAATACTCATGTGCAACAATAAATAAGAAGAACGAGCACTTGTTCTAAGGATTTGCTAATGGCGTAACAACTGTTAAGGATTTCCTGCACTCTCAACCAAGTTGCTCTCATGCACCAAGAATCATACAAGCCTTCTTACTTCTTAACCCAACTTAGCTCTTCTACCATAATAATATATATAGCACATTGGGATTTGGGCAGACCCTGAAATTTATATTTGGTGTAGCAAAGTTACTATAATGACACAAAATTACAAAATATTAAAATAGTGGAAACGAGATTACACGACCTGGTGGCTCCCAATCGCGGTACCACTCTTTCACATACAATGTGAAAAGAACAAGAAAATATGAGGGGATACCGCCAAAATAATGGATCTATGTAAGGGAATGCGATATAGTGGTTCCAAAATTTGGTGCTAACCGGTGGTGCATGCCCTTTCATAGTAGTCATGGTAATTGCTTTAATTAAAAGTATGAAAAATTGATACTTAGTTACTCGATCGGTTTAATCGGATTCTCCTATAATATTGTGTAACACTTCGATTATGTAGATATAACTACTAATGCGTCCATCCTTTCTTTTATATAAGCACATACTATCGTATGTTACCAGGTAAAATAGTGCACATACTTAGTAAGTTTTACGAGTTTATGATTTTTTTGTAAGGAATTACGGGTTTAAAATTAGTTAATAGGTAAAATAGTGCACAAAGATTAGATAAAGAAAAGAGTAGAGTATTGATTATTAATTCAGAGATTAGAAAAAGGGCCGAAAATTTAGCACCCCCTATAACTAAAAGATTAAGTCTCTTCTTAGTTTTCCCGCTCAAATGACTTGACTAATACAACATATACACAAAAATATAAATTGTTTTTGTTACTTTCATGAAAAAAAAAAAAAAAAGAACTTATAAATTGGAATGATAAACTTTGTGGTATAACTTTATTTTAGTTTTTTTTGTAAAAATATACATTTAGCACATTACTCAATTCTCTTCGATTAATTTCAGTATTATTTTTTATTTTCAAAACAAAATACAATAACGAGAAAAATTAACAGTTAATGAAAGACCATTATTATTTAATTTAAATGTCTTATTAAGATTAAAAACAATTATATACCGTGCATTTATTGCACGGGTTCAAAACTAGGTCTGAGATTAATTCAATTATTTTACTTGTGTTATGTTCTTATAAACTCATGAGTTTTAAGATCTATATTTCTTTCTTGCGAGATTAAAATAGCCTTAATTCTTCCTTGCGAGGATGAATTCGTGCGTCTTAATTCCTTGCGAGGTTGAAAGTATTTTACATATTTATCCGAGATATTCGAGTAGTCTTCCGAGATTGCTAGTATAATTTAAATTTTAGTTTATAATCTTGCGAGATTTCGCAACGACTCATTATGTTTTTAAATCCTTTAATCTCCGCTGCAATTTATGTCTGAAAATAAAGATGTAAAATTGTGTGCCTTTATTTTACAACAATATGGTATTAGAGCTTCATGTGACGAGTGTTATCATTTGGCCATGGGTAACTCAGGTGACACACCCTTCCCTTATAGGGTTTGAAACACTCTAGAATGTTGTCGATAAGTCTAGTAGTTCTAGAAGTGTTTAGAGGTGTCACGAATGTTCTAGTTGGTTCTTGAACATTCCAAAGAGCTGAGTCATAGAAGTGTTCGAATGTGTTTATAACATTTCAGAATATTGTAGAATAGTGTAGAAGGGTCTAGAATGTTCTACTAAGTACTAATACATTCATGTACTTGGTAGAGTTTTCGAGTAGTGTTTGGAACATTCTAGAAGTTTTTGGGGGTTGTGATGTCGAGAGCATTACTCATTACAGAAGGTTCCGCTTATAGAGAATTCCATAAAAGTGGTATAAATAGATGTGAGGAGAATCATTTGCCAACCTTCCTACAAAACACACACACCAAGTATTCTAATTCTCTTAAACATTCAAGAGTAATATAAGTAACATTCTCATGCACACTTAGTAACTAAAACAACACTTATAATATTAGCTTGCAAAGGGGTTGCCTAACTTAGCTTGCAAAGAGTTGCGAGTTAAGTGGCACACGAGATGTGTTTTCTAGTGTCAAAGTAACAAAGGCGTGATAAGTGGTATCAGAGCTGGTTCGCATGCGAAAACCATACATTACAGAGTTGTCGAGTGTTGAAACAACTAGTGAGACCGTTAACGTTGAGAATGCAAAGGAGTCCACTACTATTCAGCTTCCGCATTATTAATTTCATCCTTACGTGTTTAAATGTGAGATTTTTGAACGATAATTTCATCTTACGTATTAAAATGTGAAAAAAAATATAAATAAATAATCTAGGTACAAGTGAGCCATTAACCTTGCTTGTGCATTATTAGCTCTTTCACCTTTAATGTTAACAATATTCCGCCTCCTTCAAAACCGTTGAAGAAGTTTAACAACGGTTAATAAGAAAACCGTTGTGGATAAAACTTTTACAGTTTTAAACAAAACCGTTGACATTTACCAACGATTGATAAGAACACTATTGTTGAAAGTAAAATTAAAACAGATTTTAGAAGAAATCGTTGAAGAAAAATAACAAACGGTTTTTTTCTCAACCGTCGTTATAACAAACGGATTTACCAACGGTTTCCTAAAAGAACCGTTGTAAAATATATGAAAATTTTGCGCACTTGAGAGTTCCGTCACTATTTTGGCAATGGTACTCTATATATAGTATATGTAGTAAACCGTTGTGTTTTTCTGTTATTAAAGCTGAGATTTGTTGTAGTGCTACCTTACTAATTACACGGCCTCAAAAAAAAACATTAAGTACTCAGTCGCTGAACCATTGAGCGACTGAGTTTTTGAACACAATGGCAGATATTCTGCCTTGCATCTGACTACACCGCTTAAAAAAAAATTTAGTACTCAGTCACATAATGATTCAGCGACTGAGTGAACAAATATATAAAAAAAAATTGCTGACGTTGACCCATTCCGTGTAAATGAAGTTTGAATGAGCCATACTTTGTTTATTTTCAGTACGTTGTTTACACCCAACTTTCTATTTACTACTCTTTACAGAAAAACACATCAAATAACATATATAATGCCCCCTATCTCTTCTCTACCTTCTCTCTAACCTTTTTCAAATTATTCCATAAAAAAAATTAGTATGAATGATTATTCAAAAGACGAACAGATAATTCATACGTTAATCTACTATTAATAAAATTTACTAGTTTTTATCTTTTAATGTCTTTATTGCTTTTTAATTAGGGTTTTATGCATGTAATTAGGGTTTTAATTTTTTTTGATAATGTGTTGGGTGAAGGGGTTGACGTAGCGGTGGCCGGCGTAATAGTGTACGATGTAGTGGTGGCGGCCGTTTTAGCAGGGACGGCGTAGTAGTGGCTGTTGTAGGGGACGACGTTATGGGAGGCGAAGGGGTGGCAGTATAGTGCACGTATTGTCGGCGTTGAGTCAGCCGACGTAGGGGAGGTCGACGGTATGCCGTGTGTCTGACGTAGGGTCTGCCGGCGCTGTGGCAGGCGTCCAGTGAAGAGGCGGTCGGAATGTAGTACAAGTTTGATTATTTTTTGTTTAGTACAATGTATTTCAATTCATTTGTTTAGTACAATGTACTTTATTCGTATTCCAATTTATTTGGTTACAATATACTGTACTCCAATTCCTTTGTTTAGTACAAGTTTGTTTATATTGTCAATGTACTGTAATTGTTTTTGTCATGTATTTTAATTTTTTTTTTATATATTTTAATTCCTTTCTTTAGTACATGTATAAAATATAATTTGATTTTTTTTTCTGGTAGGATTACGTAGAGTTCGAAGAATTTCCTTCAACAACTTCTGATAATGATGAATGAAAGTTAGGTCATTAGATTAGAGAGAAAAAAAAATTAAAAAGAGATTAGAGAGAGAAAATGAGATTAGAAATGAGAGGGTATAATTGTCAATAATGTACTATGAGTAAAATGTGTATTGCGAAATTCACGACTTTAAAAAAAATTCAAATATTACTATGCAATGCAAGTAGATAAGTATCTAGAAGCTTATATTGGCATAACCTTACTACTCACAAATAAGAATTATACAACCAGTTATATTATGGTATATAAGCATTATACAACCAAAATATAAATATCTACTCCAACAATATGGATTTCAAATCTTCAGTGCAATGCGGAAAGTGCAATTAGGGAAGTACAATGACACCAACAATATGCATTGAGTATCAGACTGTAACAATGGAAACAGTACAATGCTACTTTAATCAAACGGTCCCGTTAATAACCAGAAGAAGAGAAGACAGGAATCTCAATGCAACTTAAGTACTCTTTTGTTCCTCCAATTCTAAATTCATTTGTTGCATTACTCCAACTATCCAGTTGGTAGTTGCTCTCATGTATTATTAATAAGTCGAGAATTGTTTGTTTGTTAATTCAAAACCTCATTTTCATTCATTCTTGATTCTATAACAAAAATCATGAGCAACAGAGGTACTGAGTTAGTGTTCGTTCCGGCACCGGGCATGGGTCACATGCTGTCCACGGTCGAATTTGCGAAACTCATTCTCAAAACAAACCAACTCATCACAGTTTCCATGTACATTATCAACCTCCCTGGTGACTCTGTTCAAATGAAAACTTACTTGGACTCCCAGATACGGGACAACCCGTATCAAACCCGTCTTAATTTCGTCACCTTCCCATCCCTCCGCGACCCTCCTGACATGTCTGTGCTTTACTCCTTTGTTACCGTCATTGAGCGCCACAAGCCTCTTATCAAGCAGGCGATTGAGGACCGGATCAACGATGGGTTTCCCAAACCGGCTGCGTTTGTTGTCGATATGTTTTGCTGCGGAATAATGTTGGATATTGGGAATGCCATGGATGTGCCATGCTATCTTTTCTATTTTGGTGGGGCCGCGTCTTTGAGTTTCATCTTCCATGCTCAGTCTTTGGCTGATGACCATGGCATCGATGTTGCCTCAGAGTTTGGAAAGCCGGGTTTTCTAGGTGACGTGCTCGGGTTCAATAACCGGGTACCGAGCAAGGTAATTCCTTCGGGGTATCTAGATAAGAGTTTCGCATGTGAGATGCTTCTTGACATAGGCAGGAAGTTCAGGGAACTGAAGGGTGTTTTCGTAAATACGTACGTGGAGTTGGAACCATTTGCTATCCATGCATTCCAGAATAATGATGACAAAATATTCCCAGCGGTTTACCCGGTGGGACCCATTTTGAATGTAGACAGCCAGAGATGCGGTGGATCCGGTAATGAGGAAACGAAGTCTTTGATACGGTGGCTCGATGACCAACCTAAGGCTTCCGTGGTGTTCCTTTGCTTTGGAAGTACTGGATGTTTTGATGAGGAACAGGTTAAAGAGATAGCCAAGGGTCTTGAGAAATCGGGACATCGATTTCTCTGGACCCTTAGAAAGCCGCCTTCGGTTGGAACGTCAGGGATCCCTTGTGACAATAAAACTTTCTTATTAGAGGCCCTTCCTAAGGGATTCGTTGATCGTACAAAACATAAAGGAAAAATCATAGGGTGGGCCCCACAAGTCGAGATATTGGCCCATCCTGCTGTAGGAGGATTTGTGTCGCATTGCGGATGGAACTCGGTTTTAGAGAGTTTGTGGTTTGGAGTTCCCATTGCTACGTGGCCATTGGCCGCAGAGCAACAATTAAACGCATTTGAGTTAGTGAAGGAGTTAGAATTAGCCATGGAAATAAGAATGGATTATAATAGAGATTTCAAGGCTGGAAAAGGAACTTTCTTAGTAACGGCCGAGGAAATAGAGGAAGCGGTTCAGAATTTGATGAATATGGATGAGAAAATGAAAGGGAGGGTCAAGAAGATAAGTGATAAAAGTAAAAAGGTTCTAGAGAAAGGGGGATCGTCCTGTTACTGGCTCGGTCGTTTTATTGACAATGTCATAAGTAATATCGTTTAAATAATGGTTTCAAGAAGGTCGAAATTGTCGAAGAAAAAGTTTATCTTACTAGCTCAAGTGAATAACGGAACTATCTTAGGCGGTTAAGCGTGATCTTTTGTATTCGTGATGTTTTAATTGTTGTCTTTTGTTTACGTGATGTTTAAATTATTGTGTTATAACTGTTATTGTGATTTGTGAGCTCATGGATACTTGTTGTTACTCCGTATCTTTACTACAATAAAATGTTTAAACGCTTAATTAAATAGATAGAGAAATAGTTAGAGCACATTGTGAATCGATGGCGAACGTTGTCTAACATGGTTACATAAATACAAATTAGTAGCGTGTGAGCAGTGAACAACCCATGCTTTGATCTACCCGATATGACTATTATCCACATCTTATCTTCTAAGTATAACCACAAATGGTCATTTACACTTTTCTTAAGTTTTGTGCCTGAAACAAAGGTAAACAAACGAATATTTATACTAGTTACAATTCCAAACCCTATGCTAATGAGAACACAATATTTATCTAATACAATCTATGGTAATATACTATAATACGGAGACTTGGAAATATTAACAAGATTATACAATGAGAAAGATGGAAAGATAATAATTATACTTCCTCCGTTCCATTCGATTGTATACGTTTGCTTTTTGGGCACTATTCATAGGTGAGTAGAAACTTTAATTCAACTTCTAATATATAACATAAAATATAGTCATGTGAGATCTTGTTTAAGCTGTCTTACCGAGTACAATATTAATATCAAATTTTTATAATTTTTAATAATAAGTAACTAAAGATATAAACAAAAGAAAATGAGCATTGACATACGTGATAAAGCAAACGTATACAATCAAATGGAACGGAGGAAGTATGAAAATTACGTAATATTCCTAACACGCCTCCGCAATAATATTACGGAGGGAGTACTAAAATGTGAACAATTGTAGCTATAACTTTAGCTAGAACATTTTCATTTAAAGACAAATATTTGGTAATTCTTCTAAATTACGGGAGAGAGTACATGATGCTTATCAATATAGCGTTAGAAATTTTAATTGAAGTAAAGAGAATAAATTCACACGAGCAAACAGTTATTGAAACAATAATCAAGACAACACGAGAAAGTAATTAAGACAAAACGAGAATAATAAGCAATTAGACAAAAGAGATGATGCCCTTCGATGCTCGTTTCATTTGATAATTTTATTTCATCCGAGTTGCTAAGATTGAACCATCGTTCAACAATGTCACCCCCATTCATGAAACAATCGATTAAACGACGACGTTGTTGAAGACATCGTCGATAAAACGTCTGAGCGACTTATAAGACGATCCTCCTTTTTCCAAAACATGTTTGCTTTCATCACTCATCTTCTTAACTCTCTTTTTCATGTTTTCATTCATATTCATTAGATTCCTAACCCCTTGCCCGATCTCCTCGGCCGTTACTAAGAACGGATTAGAATCCTTATTATAATCCATTCGTATTTCTACGGCTAGTTTTAACTCCGTCACTAACTCAAATGCATTCAATTGTTGCTCTGCGGCTAATGGCCATGTAGCCAAGGGAACTCCAAACCAAAAACTCTCTAAAATCGAGTTCCATCCACAATGTGACACAAATCCTCCTACAGCAGGATGAGCTAATACATCAACTTGTGGCGCCCATCCTACAATTTTTCCCGAGTGTTTCGTTCTATCAACGAATCCCTTGGGAAGTGCCTCTAAGAAGGTCCCATTGTCTCCAGAGGTCCATGGTGTTCCAACCGGAGGCGGCTTTCTAAGGGTCCATAGAAATCGATTCCCCGATTTCTCTAAACCCTTGGCTATCTCTTTAACCTGCTCCTCTTCAAAGCACCCAGCACTTCCGAAACAGAGGAACACCACAGAAGACTTAGGTTGACCATCGAGCCACCGTAACACGGACTCCTTCTCTTCATTACCGGACCCACTCCGTCTACGGTGGTCTAGCTCCAAAATGGGACCCACGGGATATATCACTGGAAAGTTGTTGTCATCATTGTTAGCAAATGGTTCTAACTCGACGTAGGTATTTACCAAAATACCCTTTATTTCCCTGAATTTCCTCCCCAGGTTAAGCAGCATCTCACAGGCGAACCTCTTATCAAGATACCCCGAAGGAATAACCTTACTCGGGACCCGGTAATTGAACCCGGGCACAACCCCTAGAAAACCCGGCTTTTCAAACTCGTTGGCAACATCAATGCCATGGTCATCAACCAAGGACTGAGCATGTAATATGAAAATCAAAGACGCGGCGCCACCAGTATAGTAAAGATAGCATGGCACGTCCATTACATTTCCAATATCCAACATTATTCCGCAGCAAAACATGTCGACAACAAACGCAGCCGGTTTGGGAAACCCTGCCCTCATCCGGTCCTCAACCGCCTGCTTGATGAGAGCCTTGTGGCGGTCAATGACAGTGATGAAGAAAAACCCATCAGACAAGTCAGGAGGGTCGGAGAGGGGTGGGAACGTGACGAATCTAAGACGCGTTGGGTACGGGTTGTCCCGTGCCTGCGAATCAAAGTAGGTGTTTAGTTTATCAGCGTCGCCGCTACCAGGGAGGCTGATAATGTGAATTGAGATTGTAATGAGTTGGTTTGTTTTGAGGATGAGCTTAGCGAGTTCGACAGTCGAAAACATGTGTGTCATACCAGGTGCAGGAACGAAGACTAACTCACTAATAATACCTGTGTTGCTCATCATATTTGTTATAGAATCAAATAATGAAAATGGGAGTCTTAAGCTAATTAAGGAGTATATGTAGAACTGTAGAAGATGGCTGGATATAGATTAATGCATGAGAGCACAACAACTTTTTTTAAAGTACAGCAAATGATCTCACATTTGTCCTATTTTTGCCAATTTTGGCCCCAAAATATATACAGTAAGTACCAACCTAACCAACTATATATCATTGATGAGGGATGAGAGTCATGAAATTTTAAAAATTTGAGTTTTTTATTATAAAATTTTAAAAATTTGTTTTTTTTTTGACAAAAGTAAACTGATTGAATTCAATAAATAAAGGAAGAAGTACAAACTAAAACATACCTACAAAGGAGCTAAAAAGTAAAGAAAACTATACTATCACAAAAACAACCACTACAGGTAAACCGCCTTAACAAGTTGTTAGACTGACCGATCAATGACGGTTTTGACACAACTGTCGGCGAATTTCTGTCAACGTGTGGCACAGTTAAATGGGTACTGGCGATGTATGTAGATGCCAGAACTGTAGATAATTTGGTCTTTTAAGTTCAATATATAGATTGTTCTTTATTAGAACCTGACTTTGTTTGTATCACTCTCATAAGTCATAACCATTTTGCACATTGAGAACTTTATTTGGTATCTGATTTAATATTTTAATAAATTTATGCTGCTAATGTTTTTTTTTGTGCATTTTGAGTTACTCAACTTTTGTTTCTCAATTGTTTTTAGGAAGAACGGTAAATTCATACCTATTATAGACGTCGTGTCTTGGCTTGTTTTACACACATGGTTTTGAATTGCCACCTATGTGATGAAGAAGCGGTCTATATCTAAAGAAAACAAAAAAAGGCAAAGTGGTTGTTAAACCGACGTCTTTTTCTAATGTTTTTCTTTTGGCATTAACCATGATCATGGACTTATAGTGATGCACTCAATACTCAAGAACCACATAGTGGTATTGTTTATTCACTTTATGCAAGAGAGGTGTTCGTAGGAAGGAAGACGACTGGAAAAGATGATGAAAACATCGTAATAGACTATAGTAGTAAATAATAAACAAAACAATATCATAAAATATGCTAAACATAAAAGGAGTATTATCGAAGCGGTCTTTGAGGGTAAGCCGGTGACGAATATCGTTGCAAAGGTTTAAAATTCTCAATCCTAGATGTTGTACTGATCTTGTGCCTAGGGGTGATAATGAAACGAGACAACTCGTGAGCAACTTGATATCGGCTCGGCTAAAGTTTGGCCAAAGTTCGGCTCGGGCTCGGCTCGAGAGCTTAACGAGTTAAGCCGAGCAAACGGTGGCTCGACTCAAAAAGCTTGTTAGCAGTTCAAACTTGAATGATTAGATAAGATCTCATTTTTTATTAAAATATTTTATCGTTATTATATCATTGTATCACATATATCAAATGTCTCACTTATTTGCCAAAGAGGTTTACATATAACTTTCGAGCCTGGTTATTAAAAATAACGGGAGGAAAAAAAATCAAAAATCAACAATTATATATAGGCTCGATTGAACTCGAGTTTGGCTCGAACTCGCGTTAAAGCTCGTAAGCCTAATAACGAGTACATTTTTTTTAAGCTCGGGTAAGCTCAAGATCGGCTCAAGCTCGAGTTTTTGTTCTTAAGCACAAGCCGAGTAAGGCCAAGTACGGGCTCGCTCGGCTCGTTAACACCCATACTTGTGCCCAGTAGCGGGCCCAGAACATTTCGAATGAGGGTACACAATTGAATAAAAAATTTGAACAACATAACAAACGGATTAAGTATTAAACTTTATCATTGTCATTACTTAGTACTCCCACAATGTCACCAGTCGCGAAGCCACTGGCTCCTTTGCGGTGTCCTCCTTTCCGATGTCCGCAGACACCGCAAACGAATTTTTTTTGGTGTATATTAGTCCAATTTTTAGGCAAAATAGAGTAAATTTATATTTTTATGTAGAAATAGGTAGATATTTTGAAACCCACAAAGAAATTTTTCTAAAATCGCTACTGTATGTCACAAAGAACTCTCGTTTGACTTTACGGGACGATGTCTTGACTATACTTTTCTATATGTATACATTCATTATTTTTGTCGTAAATATATATATTTTTGAAAGATATTTTGATGATAAATATAAATATATTAGTTTTATAGTATAATTTTACATATTTTTATGCTTTTTTATGGTTAAAAGTTTAGAATTTTGATCAAACAGAGATCTTTGTGAAATAGAGGTAGGAGAAAGTAAACAAAAAAAGAGTACAAAAAACAAAGATTGAAAATTCAAAGGGAAGAACACTATCGCCAAAGGAAATGTACAGACTATAGCCAATAAGTCAAAAAATTTGCTAAAAAAAATGGACTTTATGAGGATCGAACCGGCGCACTAGTAAGTAGTAGCAAGGCCTTCTGACCGCTGAGCCACTGTGTCTATAACAATATATTTACACAAACAATATATATCCTTGTTTAGCTTGATTTTCAGAAGAAAAAAAATATACACCAATCCAGGGTGCGCACGTGGGGTGCTGTGCGCACCCCTGGGTCCGCCACTGCTTGTGCCTAATCTTGCGCCTTATTTGAGGCCAAAGACCAAAAAAAAAACAATTGACAATTATTTGAACTCCACAAGGTACATTTTTCATGATAAGCAAATACATAGTATTAATGAAAAAAGAAAATTAACATAAAAGATTAAAAGTCATCAATAATTAAAATTCAAAACACTTTTTTTTTTATCAAAGTGAGTTAGTTAAAACATTTTCAAGAAAATGCCTCAAGCTCTTATTGGAAGATCCATTTTCCTCTAAAGCTTGTCTAGCTTCATCACTCATATTCTTCACTCTCCCCTTCATCTTTTCATCTATATTCATAAGATTGTGAAGTGCCTTTTCTACCTCCTCAGCAGTAATTAAAAAATTCCCCTTTCTAACAATATTGTCAAATTTATAATCAACTTGTATCTCGACTGCCAATTCTAACTCCTTTACTAGCTCAAACGCGTTCAATTGTTGCTCAGCGTACATTGGCCATGTAGCCATAGGGACACCAAACCATGAACTCTCCAATATCGAGTTCCACCCACAATGAGACACAAATCCACCTATCGCAGGATGTGCCAATATCGCGACTTGTGGTGCAAAAGCTACGATTTTTCCTCTATCACTTGTACGATCCACAAACCCTTCCGGAAGCGCCTCCAAGTATACCTCGTTGTCACTTGGAGGCGGTTTCCGTAGGGCCCACAGAAATCGATGACCCGATTTCTCTAAACCGTTTGCTATCTCTTTAACTTGCTTCTCATCAAAGCATCCCATAGTTCCAAAGCAAAGGAACACAACCGAAGTATTTGGTTGACTATCAAGCCACTCCATTATTGACTTTTTCTCCTCATTGTCGGGCCCACCACTAATCCCGTCGTCTAGCTTTATTATGGGACCCACAGGATAAATAATTGGCATTTTTTTGTCCTCGCTGTTCATTAGTGCTTGGATCGCAAATGATTCTAGCTCTAAGTATGTATTTACCAAAATACCCTTCGATTCTCTTAACTTCCTAGTGAGATTCAAAACCATATCGAGCGAGGGATCGTTAGTTAAGAACGTCTTAGGGATAACAGTGCTCGTAACCGGGTTTTTAAACCCGGGCACGAGCCCTGAAAACCCGGGGTCACTAAACTCTGTCGCGACATCGACTCCATGGTCGTCAACCATTGACTGTGCATAGAACAAAATGTTAACAAAACTAACCCCCGAAGTACAAAAAACATACGACGGAATATTCAACTCATTAGCAACATCCATTAAACCAACACAAAACATGTCTAAAACAAAACCAACCGGTTTAGGCCACCCGGCCTTAACCCGATCCTCGACCGTTTTCTTGACAATTGGCTTGTGGGTCTCTAGAGCCCTAACAAAAGAAAGCGGCGTCGAGTCAGGCAGGGTGGCCTGGCTCGGTAAGGGGACAAAGGTCAAACGAGTCGGGTTCAGGTTGTCGAGTGACTGGGAGGCTAAAAAAGCGTTGACTTTTTGAGCTTGGTTAGGGAAGTAAATGATGTAAATGGAGATAGAGATGTTTTGAGATGTTTGAAGGATGAGTTTGGAGAGTTGAACGGTGGGTTGTAAGTGACTTATACCTGGTGTTGGAATCATTACTAACTCTTTTGTGTTGCTCGTCATTTTTTGGGTATGATTGAAGAATGATGTTGGAGGTAATGAGTATTGACTAATTGTGATCTGTTTTTTAGATGAATTACTAATTCTTTGTATGTAATGTACTACTATTATATGATGTGGACTTGCATTTGTCCTGGCTTTGTTTAAGGGGAGGTTCAGAATGTCCATGTGCAAGGGTGATAACAACTCAAAGCCTAGCCCGAGTTTGGTCTTGTTCGAGTTGTGCCCAATGTCGTAAGGATCGAGATATTTACTTTGGATCGATGTGCTTACTAGGATCCAATTGTGAGTATTGAATTGTTGGATTGTAAGATCCTACAAATGAACTAATAAATGTAATTATGTTATCAAAGTATATTAAGATCTCAAAAGCATTATTATCTTCTCATGTGCCAACAAATTGTTTCAATATATAATATTTTTCTATCTTAAAGTCTTCATAAAATATTAGTAACCGGAAAAATAGAAATTTTAATGATGTAGGATCGGGTCGTGAAATTGTAGGATCGGGTTAAGATTGTACTACTAAAAAACTTGAGACAAATTGAAAGGTAAGATCCTACTAATTTAAGATCCTACCAAGGATCGGGATCGATCACCACTTTCTGGATCGTAGAATCGTAAAAAAAAACTGAGCTCATAAAGAAAAACTCGAACTAAAATCTATTTCGAGCTTTAAAAAATTGAGCTCATTACCATGCTCGCGAGCATTAGCCCGAGTTTGAGCTGGACCCGAGCCTATATAGAATTATTAACAAATCGTTTTTTTTTATTTCAATAGTTTCAATAATAGGATTCGGAGATTATTATATATTAAAGAATTGGGCAAACTAATGAAAACATTTGATGCAGTCATACAAAGATATAATCATGATAACTATTTTTATAAACTGAAAGCAAAATATTATTTTATCACACAAGTTAGAGCCGCTCGCGAGCTTTTTGAGGCGGGCCAACGTTAGCTAGGCTTAACTCATTAAGTTATTGAGCTAACAGAAAACTCAAGGCAAGCTAGGATGAGCCGAACTTTGACCGAGCCGAGCTCAAGCTGCTCACTAGATATCTCGTCTCAATATCACCCTTATCCATGTGAAAGTGTGATACTGAAGCACAATATTACCCGACGATGTTTCATTTAATTACTAATAATTGTTGTAAGTGTATAAGAAATATATTCAGTTTGTCTCATATATTTCTACATGTGAGTGTTTCAGATTGATAAAAGAGAAGAGTTTACGCCAATTAATTAACTTTGTTTCACATAGTAATTCGGCATTTTGATTTTAGAAAAATCGATTCATTTTACGTCCATTTGTTTAACGCTTTTTAATTTATAGTTCGTCGTTCTATTAAGTTGTTAGTTGTAAGTTATTCGATATTAGTTGTTCGTTTTGACTTGTGGATTGAGTTGTTTGTCGATTGTGTAAATGGAAGTGTTTTAGATGAGAGAGGCGGTTTAAGGAGGACCGGCCCTGGCTCGTGCAAGCGATGCAGCCGCACAGGACTCTCTGACTTGAGGGGGCCTAATTACAAGAAATAGATGTGTCAGTTAATAATTAATTTAGTGTGTTTATTGGCATAATACTTGTTGTTTTGATCTTGATGGTAAGAGGCCTGATAAATTTTTACAATGGTCTTGAGTTCAAGTTCATTAGACGATCCTGTGCCTAACGCATAATTATGTAAATGCAGTGAGCCTATAGTTTTAGTGAATAAGTAAGAGTAGCAATTAAGAACCCTATTTCAAAAATCTCAATTAAAATTGTAGACTCCTAATTTCAAATTTATATTCCATTTATTTTCCATTTTAGAATGAAAAAATACAAAAGTTTATAGGTTTTTCTTTATTTACAAAGAAAGACACATAAAGCTTTTTCATTGTCTTTTTTTTTATTTTTTACTCACATGAAAATATTTGCGAATAACAAGTTATCGAATTCCATGAGTAATACACTTTTGAATCACTGTTTAGTTATATATATGGAAAAAAATTGTGCAAGTAAGTGATGAAGATGTATCAAAGCGTTCATAATTAAATATCGACTGATAACTTGTGTAAATTAGACAAGCTTAGAGAATCAAAAATAACTTGTCTTTTCAACTTTTATTTGATCAATCACAAGTTTGTGAAAGATATATCCGTCACCAATAATAAGAATAGGTGTGACCAATCTTATCTACCAATGTGCCACCAATCTTATCTACCAATCTTGCCTAATCTTCCGTTCTCCACCAATGTGTCACCAATCTTATCTTTAGTATTGTGATAGTACTAGTTTTATTTATTAGCTTTCCTATTATGTTTAATAGTTGTGGATGTGTAACTATGGCTGAGAGGCAAAACATTATATAGTTACGTGTTTTTGCTGTTATAAGAAAAAACGTATCGAACACGCATGGAGTGAATGATTATGAGTGGAGAAAAAGGAGGAAAACGGCTGAAATACTCATCAATTGTAAGACATTTTTCATTCAATCTTTCTTTGTTGTGAGAATTTTGATCATTCGTGGAAATAAGGATGAACTTATTAAGAGGCAAGCGTCTTGATATAATTAACATTCAATAATTCTGGTGTGTTAGAGTAAAATCGATCTTGACTCTCCAATTATCAGCATGAGCTTTTGGTTAAGATGGTTTATTGACATGGTATTAGTGTCATGTGACTAAAAGGTCATGGGTTTAAATATCACCATCCTCCATTTCTAAAGTCGAATATTAAGCACCAGGAATGGGGAGTCCTACAGGTGCATTCACATTTCAAACTCAATGGGCATTTGTGAAGATAGGGGCTATTATCTTTATTATCAAATAATTTTAGAATAGGAACTCCTTAGATTTATGAAACAGACTCTCTTTTCTCCATTTTTGTGTGACACAGGCTCGTTTGCATGATTTTTAAATACTTCGTTATAAATTTGAAAAACGAGACAATATTTTTTGCAGGTATAGTTGGATCTTCATTTGTAATTTTGTACCCTAATGAGCCTTAGCTTTTTGAGAGGTCCATACTCGAATTTACAATACCCAAATGAAGATCGTTGATGTTTTTTCTAAATTTTGGGTAAAAACTTTTATTTTTCATATTGTAGTATATATTCTATAAGTCTATAGAAAACATATTTTCCATAAGCAAAAGCTTCTTGGAAAAACATTATGTCACACACATATCAATCTCACATTATCACATTCATATAACCATAGTTTAAGCAATGTTGCTTAAGACATCTTGGATAAAACGTCCCAATGAATTATAAGACGATCCTCCTTCTTCTAAAGCTTTTTTACCTTCATCACTCTTCTTCTGAACTCTTTCCCTCATCTTCTCATCCATACTCATCAAATTCTTAACCCCCTTTTCGATTTCAGCAGCTGTAACTAAGAAATTCCCCGTTCGAGTCATAACATTAATTTTATAATCAATGTTTATTTCTACTGCCAATTCCAACTCTTTCACTAGCTCAAACGCGTTCAACTGTTGTTCAGCATACATCGGCCATGTAGCCATAGGGATCCCAAACCATAAACACTCTAATGTCGAGTTCCACCCACAATGAGACACAAATCCACCTATAGCAGAGTGGGCCAATACCGCGACTTGTGGTGCCCACCCTATGACTTTACCTCTATGATTCGTCCGATTAACAAACCCCTCTGGAAGGGCCTCTAAAAATGCGCTATCATCACTTGGCGATTCCAAAGTTCCCACCAGAGGTCGTGGCTTTCGTAGGGACCATAGAAATCGATGCCCTGATTTCTCTAGACCGATGGCTATCTCCTTAACTTGTTCCTCGTAAAAGAATCCCATACTTCCGAAGCAGAGGAACACAACAGATGAGTCAGGTTGACGATCAAGCCACTCGATAACCGATTCAGCACTACCCTTCCTGTTTAACTCCACAATGGGACCCACTGGATAAATAGGTGGAATCTTGTTTTCACTATTCAACAAAGCTGGGACAGCAAATGATTCTAGCTCAACGAATGTGTTTACCAAAATACCCTTCATTTTTCGAAACCTCCTCGTTTGTTCCATAAGCTGCTCAGCGAAGGAGTTCTTAATCTGCATCGGTGTTGGAATAACATTGCTAGTGACCGTGTTCTTGAACCCGGGCACAACAGCCGTAAACCCCGGGTCACTAAACTCGGTCGCAGTGTCGACACCATGGTCATCAGCCAATGATTGAGCATACAATTTGAGGTTCAGTATGTTAGCCCCTGAAGTAAAGAAAACATAAGAAGGCAAACCTAACTCATTAGCAACATCGACCATGGTAGTGCAAAACATGTCTAAGACAAACCCTACAGGCTTGGGAAATCCGTCCCTAACCCGATCCTCAACCGCCTTCTTCACAATTGGTTTATGAAGTTCGACAACAGTCATGAAGGAGCTTGGAGACGGGTCAGGAGGGTTGGGTAAGGGTGGGAAAGTGACAAAGGTCAAACGAGTCGGATACGGGTTGTCCCGTGACTGGGACTCAACATAGGCGGTTACATTGTCATTATTACGAGGGGTTTTGTTGACAATATAGATGGAAATGGATATAAATTGGTTTCTTTGGAGGATAAGTTTTGCGAGTTGGACGGTTGATAGCATGTGACCCATACCCGGTGTTGGAACGAATACTAACTCTACTGTGTTTCTCATGGTTTTAATGGGATTTTTAAGGTTAATTAGCTGATTATTTTGCAAATGATATCATAAGATGTGTTATATATATTGTAACTCCGTTGTAAATAGACAAACATAAGGATACTAGATGAAGCGGATTGTAAGACATTTATGTACTCCTTCCGTCCCGATAATTTATTTGCCTTTGATTAAATACCCCTCACAAAGAATATAAAAGGTAAACAAATGAATGAAACGAATGGAGTATTTGAGTTTGTGACTCGTGACTTTGTGAGGCTGATGAGTTATTGCCTTAGTGCAAGTCCATGCTAATATTGTAGACAAATGCGGATGACAAAGAATTACGTACCGTAGTATCCGTACCTTAGTGCTAAAAGAGTGGGATTTTTGACTTTTAGGGTTCTTTTTAATTAATTATGGTTATTATATTTTCAAATTCAGTTTTAATTCATTAAATTGAGCATAATTCATTTTAATATAATAATAATATGAAAATGAGATACCCATTTTTAACTAAAAAACTCATGCCCCCACAATGTCATCATTTTCACTAACTATGACAAGTAATACTTTTTTCGGTGGGCAACTTCTCAGTGTGATACGTTCATACATTGATATATAGTATTTATCGGCTAAATCGTTCGAACAAAGATGATTTCGAACATCGTCCATCACATTTTTGATAGCTATGTTATTGCATTTTTTGCATGGACACTTCAAATCACCTAACCTCTTATACACGATACTTTGTACCGCGCGCAAAATTCCTTCACCCCCTTTGCAAATTCAACCTTGGTTTCTTTCTTTCCTCTAATCTTTCATACATTTACAGTCGTTCTAATATTTTCATATTATATATCTACAGTTAAATAATGTATATGTCATAAGCGAACAATAACTTAACAACAAACAAACAATTTAGTGACAATGTCAACCAAGAATACAAAATAAACATTATTGTCCCCAATAAATCTTTTAAACAAATAATTAATCCGCATTCAGGTACTTATTACTCAAACCTAAACGAAAACCAGATATATAAAAAAAACTACGTGTACGGTTAAACCGGGCCGGTTCCGTATCCTCAAATTTGTGAGTTTAAAAACCGTATATATACACGATACAAATTTTAAAAATGTATCGGATATACAGTTTTGCTCAGGCCGAATGTAGTAGACCTAGAAAAGGGGTCATCAGATCGGGTTCAGGTCGTTCATCACTTCTGATCATTTTCAAGTCAATAAATTATCCGATCATTTTCGTTTTGAGCCATTCTAGGTCGGTTTGAATCATTTCGGACCAGGATTTTACCTTAACTAAGTCATGTCATTTCAGGTCATGTTCAGGCCCTCGGGTCATTCCTGAGTCCTGGGTCGGCCTTATTTGGTTAGGTCATTTGGGTCAGGTTGCCTTTACCAGGTTTAGCTAGTAGGGACGAATTGTCTCAACATTTAAAGCATTCAATTTCCGCAGTCTCATTTTCATTATCAATTTTTTCCAAACAGTTGGTCTTGCTTCAGACGGACCATTTTGGTCTGAAGCAATAAGACGGGATTTTGTAACCACTTTACAGTTAGATGTAACCACTATTGAAAACAAGTTGATATAAGCTGTGGTTACATTTTATCAAAAAGTAGCAACATAATCCCGTCTCATTTTTCAGACGGAATTAGTCCGTCTTAAATAAAAATTTGTGTTTTCCAAAAATGTACTCCCTCCGTCCCGGTCATTTGTTTACCTTTGCTTTTGGCACAATTATTAAGAAAATGGTAGGGGACCATTTGTGGTGGTCCTTGGTGGATGACAAGTGGACAATAGTCCCATTGACACATCAAATTACTCATAGAAAACATTCTCAATATAGAAAGGTAAACAAATGAATGAGACACCCTAAAATGGAAATGGTAAACAAATGACGGGACGGAGGGAGTATCCAAAACTTATTGTTTCCTTTCAAATTTTAGTAAGAACAACAGTAGATCTTTGTTATTGCCCCTAGACAATTAACGACCACCATCTTCATCCATTAACATTATCCTTATTTCCTTTAATAATTCTAACGCAAAATTGGTATTTCAAGTTATCTTCATCAGTTGCCATGTCCTCTGAAGAAAATCAAAGACGAGACCTCAAGCGTCGTCGGGAGCCATCGATTGGTAGCAGTACTTCATCTACTGATTCAAATTCGAATACAACGGTATGTTTTGATTTTGATTTTTATGAAATTAATTCCCATTGTCGGATTTAGGTTTATTCATTTCCCCCATTTTGTTATTAGGTTTTTTTTTTTTTGAAATTAGGTTTATTCATTTCCCCATTCGGATTTAGGTTTTGATTTTGATTTTTATGAAATTAATTGATTTCTAAAGTGGTAGTTTTCAATGGTTTAGACTATTAAGAGCTGCTGCCAATACTTGCCTACATCTTCGATTATACAGTTTGAATGGGATTCTGATTCCAAACGGTTTAACTTTCTTTCCACAGCCGGGCAATTTTTACTAAACCTAATTATTTATGAGTTGATGCATCAAATTTTAGTGCAAGATGCTTACATGTTCTTCTGTTTTTTGCAGATCAAACCATTGGAGATGGCATGGACTTGTGAAGATACGAATTTCCTTAAGAATGTAATATTGGACTTCTCCTGTGGAAAAGACCATTGGGAGCATAGAGCAAAGTACTGGGACAAAGAATTTTGGAACGCTATTGCCGGAGAATACAACAAAAGAGCAAACACAGCTAATGTGAAAGGAGAAGGGAAGAAAATACAGGGTCATAGTGCGGACCAAGTTATTGATAAAGCTTTTGAATTACTAACGGAATATTCCTTGACTCAACGGGTACGTCCTATTTTTAAATGGGGTTTATAAATTTGCGGGCTTCTTTGGGTTTTAAGCCCTCGTTTGAATATATTGTGCTAGATAATGAATTATGAACTTGACGAATGCTTCCATGATGTACATCCTGATGATGTGCTTTTATGAATTATGAACTTGGGCGGGCTTCTTTGGGTTTTAAGTCCTCGGTTAATACACTGATGCTATACTGGCAGTTATGTAAAATGTGATCCTGAGATTCAGCAGCATTACCACATAAACAACACATATCAGAATCACATACACCCCATTTGACCAACTTATCTCTAGTAAGAAGAGCTTCTCTGCAAATTAGCCACATAATAAAAGAATGTTTAGGATAAATCCAATTACTCCAAATGCTCTTGCTCCATGTAACTTGAGTGTGCTGTCCACAGAGCCAGCTAAAACAATCAGCAGTAGTGTAGATTTTATTTGAACCCCTCCATTCATTCTTATCAAACCTTGCTTTAATTAAATCTTTAACTTCACATATTCTCTTCCAATGCCAACTCGTATTATTCTGTATTTTTGTTTTTGTTTGTGGTGTTAGACAATAGAATTTTTGTTTTTGTTTGTGGTGTTAGACAATAGAATATTATGTTTCCGTATTATGCTCATATCTCCTCCTTGATAGGCTCCTAGAATATGGCTAATGTAATTGTGCATATATCAAAATACCCGTTATGATGTAACGTTGTGGTAACGTCTTTACGCTGTTGTGTATTATTCTCTTATGGTTATGGTCTTATGGGTTATGGGGTTATGTCTTATGCTTTTTTGTCCTTATGGTCTTCTGGGTTTATGGTCTTTATGGGTTATACACTGTTGTGCAAAATAGATGTTGAATATGTACAAGAGAACAAAGAGCGGGCACGAAAAAAGGACTTGTGAGGCCTGCGAACGCTTGAAAGCATACATTTCAAATCAACATTCAAGAATTACACAACGGTTTTCTCGTTCCTTGTCTGACGGTAGCCATAAACGTCAAAAAACAAATAGTGTTGGCATCAACTCGGGTCAAGCTGTTAGCCATGAACGTATTAGTTTTGCGACTATTGGCAACAACTTGGGTCAAGCTGTTGAGATGGGTGAAAGTAGCCATGCTATGAATGATGCCTGTGGGGATGTGGCTGTGGCTATTTCTAGACTCCTGTTTAATTTGTGGGAGGAAAAGTTGGTGTCAGATGATGAATATTCTCTTCTGTTGCGTACAAGGACGCTTGCTGAAGGACTGTGGCCATCAACGCTACTGTGTATGAATCATACAAAAGAAAGGATAGTAAGTATGCTTAAAAAGTGTTTAAATTGCTCAGGGAAGGGAAGGGTTGGAGCAGATGACCCCTCTTAACGAGTTCGAAGACAAGCGCTAGACTATACATGCTTATGTTGCTGTTCCTTGATTATCCCATGTTCTACTCCCTCCCTAGTTTGTTGAACTTTAGTTTGTTGAACTTTCAGTCTTATGGTGCTATGACTTATGGTTACATCCTTTGACGCTTGGCCACATTTCACAAAACCTAAGAGATTGAGATTAACCCCAAAGGTAGGTATATTGTACTTGCCTTAATAATACAAAAATACTATTTCCTTAATACTTCACAAATATTAGTGTTTACCATAATACTCCCTCCATTCAAGTCCAAATACAACATTTCTTTTTTTGACACTATTCATGAGTGAAGAGAATCTTTACGATTTCTTGTAATATGTAAGATAAAATATGGTCATGTGGGATCTTGTTTGATTCGCCTTTATAAGTACAATAAGAATATCAAATTTTTATATTTTTTTATAATGTAAAACTCGAGATATTTAAGTTACAATTCGTGCGTTGGCAAACGTGTAAAAGAGAAATGTTGTGTTTGGAATTGAATAGAGGGAGTACTATATATCAATCGATTGATAATATCTCTATACCACACATCTCAACCATCTCAACTAAATGTTTTCTTTATAGAGATATTATCAATCGCGTATTTTCCATTGGTGTAAAATAACCTGTCAATATTTGTTCGCAAGTGGACGTACATGTCCAGTATCGAGTTAATCGTAATAGAAGTAATCATCCAAACAACATTTACAATGTGGGATTATTAAGTACGGAGTAATATTGAGTAGTTTAATTTAGAGGGCCTCACCTATTCGAAGAATGATCACAAAATAATGCCTCCGATAAATTAATTGATGCTTTCGATAAATAAATTTATGCACATGTGTGAGACGAGACTAATAAGAAGTGGCCCAATACTATCCTTCATTTAAAAATAATGAACTATATTCAAACTAATGTATTCTATAATGAACATAATAGTATATTCTTTGTAATGTTTACAAATTAAGAACCATAGGCCCATATAATACATATGGTATAAAAATGAAATAATCAATATATATATATAAAAGAGGCTTTTTTCGAGCAATTCTATTGGTCAGCATCATCTTTTTCAATTTTTGGAAAATATATTTTAAGATCTTCCAAGATTACGAAAAAAATACTATGTAATATTTTTACACAAATTCTTATTTCAGACGGAGGTATCCGTCTTAAGCTTAAGACGGATACCATATTCTCTCACAAAATACCCATCAAGGGTGAGTGGAGAGCACATGGGGGAGCCCACCTTGTCCCTTCTACCCATTTCCTCTCACAAAATACCCGTTTTAAGATCCGACCCGTCTTAAGTAAGACCTACTGATATTTTTAATATCACAACTATTATTTACGTAAGAAAAAATTGATTATCAATCTGACAAAAAAGTTATAATGCAAAACATTTCGAAACTTATATATTTGGATTCTTAACGAAAAATGCTTTCATTAGAGTATAAATTTGGTATTTTTTTACTACCATATCATTTATAAGATCATATAACTATAACCTAACTTCCTAAGTATATGAAAATTAAATAAATGACTTTTAAAATATTTTTTATTATTCTAATATTAGTATAATAATTTAGTCGTATTCAAGAAATAATTAATTTATAGAAAAATATGATGTAGTACTTAGTATGTTTTTTGTCTCACATTGAAAAATAACGTAGGTGTGGTGAATATACTACATATAAAAAGTAGAATTGTCCCACATCGAAAATTTACCTTAAGATATGGTGATCCTATGATTATAAATAGGAGTCATAATTGGAACTTATGTATCCACCCAAAATCTTTTGAGTCTCTTAAGTATTGTCTTAGAGATCTCTTACAAATTTGTATTATTATCTTTACAATAGTGAAATTTACATCATAAAGAAAGTTTCATAAATAATACTTTGGATATAAAAAATTAAGTGGATAACTTTTTAATTATTATATAAAATAAAAATAATAGAAATATATATTTTAAAGAAAAAGATGGTGTACTACTTAATATATTAATTTTCTCACATTGAAAAATAATGTAGATGTGGTAACATATTAAGTATAAATTGTAGAATTATCCCACATCTAAAAATAACATAAAGTGGCTAATCCTATGATTATAAATATGTGTCGTCCTTAAACCTTAGGTAAAAGTTTGTAGATGTGATGAATATACTATGTATAAATAGTAAAATTGTCTCACATCGTAAAATTAACATAAGGTGGGTGATCCTATAATTATATATAGGAATCATCCTTTGATCTTACACAAATTCTTGTTTGTGACGGGCAGTATCCGTCACAAGCTTGCGACGGGTACCACTTCCCCTCACAAATGACCCATTTAAGGGAAAAGGGGAAGCACATGGGGGGTGCCCCACATGTTCCCTCTACCCATTTTGTTAGAGGAAAAACCCGTCGCAAGGTCCGACCCGTCACAAGGGAGACCTACTGTTGATCTTATATATCAAAGTAAAATCTCCTATAATCAATATATATATATAAAAGAGGCTTTTTTCAGGCAACGAGAGAGTCTCCAACTATTTCAAAACACTATTTTATTTTTTATTGATAAAACTACCTTACACATAATTTTATTAGGCTAATTAAATATTAAATAAAATATATTATATTATATAAAGATTGAATTTTAATATTATCAACTTTTATTCATACATATACTTTCCCAGTTATGGTTAAACTCTTAAATTTTGATTATATTTTTTAAATTAATTATTTTTCTAATAATATTATCAACTTTTCAATTTTTTAGAAACTCTTTAAATAAAAGTTAAATTCATAACTATTATTTGTCCCACATTGGAAAATAATGTAGATGTGCTAAAAATATTACATATAAATAATAGAATTTTCCCACATTGGAAAAATAATAAAGTGGGTAATCCTATGATTATAAATAGGAGTCATCCTTAAACCTTATGTATCAACCCAAAAATTTTGAATCTCTTAAATATTGTCTTAGAGATCTCTTAAAAGTTTGTAGATGTGATGAATATACTATGTATAAATAGTAAAATTGTCTCACATCATAAAATTAACATAAGGTGGGTGATCCTATGATTAAATATATGAATCATTCTTGACCTTATATAACAAACTAAAATCTTTTAATTCTCTTAAGTATTGTCTTAGAGATCTCTTAAAAGTTTGTCTATTATTATCTTCACAATTGTTAAATTTGCATCATTAAAAATTAATTTTAAAAAGTATTATTAAAAAAATTGAAGTATTGTAAAAAAAATTATGAAGATAATATAATTAGATTCGTGGTGAAAAAAAACCCTGAAAAGTATAGAAACTCATATTATTTGAACATATTTGGTGTAATTTTTAGTATATTATTTGTCATACATTGAAAAATAATGTAGTTGTGGTGAATATATTACCTATACATAGTAGAATTGTCTCACATCAGAAAATCATCATAAGGTGGGTGATCTTATGATTACAAATAGGAATCATATTTGGAACTAAAGTTTCAACCCAAAATTTTTTGAGCCTCTTACATATTGTCTTACAAAACTCTTAAAATTTGTATTATAATTTTCACTATAGTGAAATTTACATCATTAAAAATTAATTTAGAAAAGTATCATAAATAATAATTTTGATGGTAAACTATTTAATGTGTTATTTGATCCACATTGAAAAAAACAATGTAGGTATCGTGACTTGTGAATTTATACTACGTATAAATATCAAAATTTGTACCACATTAAAAAATTATCATAAAGTGGAGTGATCATAAATATGATCATCGCACGAGCTTTTAAACTATTTTTTTATATTGTTATGTTAATAAATGACTTTAAAAATTTAATAAATGACATTTAAAATATTTTTTTATTATTCTAATATTAATATAACAGTTTAGTAACAGTTAAGAAATAAATATTATATGAAAAAAGATGGTGTAATACTTAGTTTGTTATTAGTCCCACATTGAAGAATAATGTATGTGTGGTGAATATATTACTTATAAATTGGAAATTGTCCCACATTGAAAAATTATTATAACATAGGGTGATCCTATGATTATAAATATGAGTCATCCTTGAACTTAGGTATAAACCTACAATTTTTTAAGTCTCTTAATTATTGTTTTGGAGAGCTCTTAACAAAATGGAATTATAATAGTCACAATAGTTAAATTTACTTTATTAAAAATTAATTTATAAAATTATCATAAATAATAATTTTGGTGGTAAACTACTTAATGTGTTATTAGTCTCACATTGAAAAACAATGTATTTGTAGAAAATATATATACCAATCATGATTATAAATAGGAGTCATTTAGTCTCTTAAGTATTGGTTTAATGAACCTTTAAAATTTTGTATTATTAATTCCCTAATAGTAAAATTTACATAATCAAACTTAATTTAGAAAATTTAGGAAAATATCCTATATAAGTAATAATTTTGATGGTGTACTACTTAATAAGTTATTTGTCCCACATTGAAATATAATACAAGTGTGGTAAATATATTACGTATAAATAGTATATTGTCCCATATCAGAAAAATATCATAAGCTAGGCTGATCCTATAATTATAAATAAGATTCATCCTTGGAACTTAGATATCAACCCATAATCTTTTGAGTCTCTTAAATACTATCTTAGAGAGCTCTTAAAAATTTGTATCCACATTAGTGAAACTTACATCATCAAAAATTAATTTAGGAAAATATCATTAAAAAATAAAGTGAAAAATATTTTATTTATCTCAATATACATTTCCTATATTATATTCAAGTGGTGTTTATAATTTGTATATAAAATTTTTTACATTCAATTCACAAAAACTATAGTGAAAATGAGTCATCTTTCAACTTAGATATTCACCCAAAATCTTTTAAATCTTTCAAGTATTATCTTTCAGAGATTTTAAAAGTTTGTATTATTATTTCTACCTTAATGAAATTTACATCATCAAAATTAATTTAGGAATGTATCATATATAATAATTTTAATGGTAACTACCAAATTTGTTATTTGTCTCACATTGAAAAGTAATGTAATTAGTGTGGTGAATATACTATGTATAAATAGAAGAATTGTCTCACATCGAAGAAATATCATAAGCTGGGATGATCACGCGATTATAAATAACAGTCATCCTTGAAACTTAGAGTTGAACCCAAAGTCATTTAAGTCTCTCAAATACTTCATTCGTCCCGGTCATTTATTTGTTTGCCTTTTTTTAGGAGTATTTTAATCAAAGGCAAACAAATGATTAAGACGGAGAGAGTATTGTTTTAGAGAGCTCTTAAAATTTTGTATTAGTTATGAAAATAATATAATTAGATTCGTGTTAAAAAAAAATGTTATCATTACAGTATAGAATTTCATATTATTTGCATATACTTTGTGTAATTCAAAAGTAGGTGATGAATATGCTATGTAAAAATAGTATTAATCCAAAAGTTTTTGAATCTCTTAAATATTGTCTTAGAGATCTCTTAAAAGTTGCAGATGTGATGAATATGCTATGTAAAAATAGTAAAATTGTCATACATCGTAAAATTAACACAAGGTAGGTGATCCCATATTATATATAGGAATTATCCTTGAACCTTATATATCAAACTAAAATCTTTTAAGTCTATTAAGTATTGTCTTAGAGGTCTCTTAAAAGTTTGTGTATTATTATCTCCACAATGTTAAATTTACATCATTAAAAGTTAGATTAGAAAAGTATTATTGTAACAAAAATTATGAAGTTAATATAATTAGATTCGTGATAAAAAAACCTGCATAGTATAGAAACTCATATTATTTGCGCATATTTGGTGTAAGTTTTAGTATATTATTTGTCCCACATTGAAAAATAATGTAGGTGTGGTGAATATATTACCTATAAATAGTAGAATTGTCCCATATCAGATAATTATCATAAGGTAGATTATCTTATGATTACAAATGGAAATCATATGAAAGTTTCAACCCAAAATCTTTTGAGCCTCTTATATATTACTCCCTCCTATTCACAATAACATTCCCTCTTTCCATTTTCATCTATTCACAATACCTTCACCTTTCCTTTTTTTGGTAAACTTTTATACTTATTTTAATCACAATACCCCACAATACCCATACTTTATCTTATTTTAATCACCTTACCCCACAACAATAATTATTTTAATCACATCACCCCACAATAATACCCCACAATACATTCTCTCTCTGCAATCACCTCACCCACCACAATACTTTACCTTATTTAATTACACACCCTTAATTTTTGGTCCATTCTTGAATGGGGAAAGTTATCCCGAATAGGAGGGAGTATCTTACAGAGTTCTTAAAAGTTTGTATTATAATTTTCAATATAGTGAAATTTATATCATTAAAAATTAAGTTTAGAAAAGTATCATAAATAATAAATTTGATGGTAAACTATTTAATGTGTTATTTGTCCCACATTGAAAAACAATGTAGGTGTGGTGACTGATGAATATATACTACGTATAAATAGTAAAATTGTCTTACATTGAAAAGTTATAATAAGGTGGAGTGATCATAAATATGATCATCGCACGGGCTTTTAAAATATATTTTTATATTGTTAATAAATGACTTTGAAAATTTAATAAACGACTTTTAAAATATTTTTTTATTATTCTAATATTAATATAATGGTTTAGTAACAGTTAAGAAATAAATATTATTCTAGAAAAATAAGGTGTACTACTTAGTTTGTTATTGGTCCCACATTGAAGAATAATGTATGTGTGGTGAATATGTTACTTATAATTCTATAAAATAGTAAATTGTCCCACATCGAAAAATTACTATAACATAGGGTGATCGTATGATTATAAATAGGAGCCATACTTGAACTTAGGTATAAATCCATAATTTTTTAAGTCTCTTAAGTATTGTGTTGGAGAGTTTTTAAAAATTTGTATTATAATCGTCACAATAGTGAAGTATCAAAAATAATAATTTTGATGATAAACTAATTAATGTGTTATTAGTCCCACATTGAAAAATAATGTATTTGTGTTAAATATATATACTAAGTGTAAATTGTAAAATTATCCAATATCGAAAAATATTATGAGGTAAAGTGATCATAAATATGAGATTATAAAGAGGAGTCATTTTAGTCTCTTAAGTATTGTCTTAATAAACTCTTAAAAGTTTGTATTATTATCTCCACAATAGTAAAATTTACATCATCAAACTTAATTTAGGAAAGTATCATAAATAATAATTTAGGAAAATATTATAAAAGTAATAATTTTGATGGGTATTATTGCTTAATAAGTTATTTGTCCCACATTGAAATATAATACAAGTGTGGTAAATATACTACTTATAAATAGTATAATTGCCCCACATCGAAAAATTATCATAAGGTGGGGTGATCCTATAATTATAAATAGGACACATCTTTGGAACTTGGATATCAACCCAAAATCTTTTAAGTCTCTTAAATATTGTTTTAGAGAACTCTTAAAAGTTTGTATCCAGAATAGCGAAACTTACATTATCAAAAGTTAATTTACGAAACTATCATAAAAAAAAATAAACTGAAAAATCGTTTATTTATCGCAATATAATTTCCTATATTCTATTCAAGTGATGATTATAATTTTTATATAAAAACTTTTACATTTCTTTTGACAAAAGAAAATATTGTGAAAATGAGTCATTATTCGAACTTAGATATTCACCTAAAATCTTTTGAATCTCTTTATTATCTTACCGAGCTTTTAAAAGTTCGTACTATTATCTCCACCTTAATAAAATTTACATCACCAAGATTAGTTTAGAAAAGTATCATAAATAATAATTTAAGAATGTATCGTAAATAATAATTTTAATGGTATACTACTAAATATGTTATTTGTCCCACATTAAAAAATAATGTAGGTGTGATGAATATACTACGTATAAATAGAGGAATTATCCCACATCAGACAAATATCATAAGTTTGGATGATCATGCGATTATAAATAGGAGTCGTCATTGGAACTTAGATTTCAACCCAAAATCGTTTAAGTCTCTCAAATATTGTTTTAGAGAACTCTAAAATTTTTATATTAATTATGAAAATAATATAATTAGATTCGTAAATCAAATATTGTCCCGACAAGGTTGGTAACATATGTTTAAAATACAATAAGCTGAATCAATATATCAATATTATTTTTTAAAAAATTACGGAGTATATTATATTATAGTCTTAAGACTTCAAAAGTTTATTTTTATAAGTTAACTGTTATAGGAAAATTACGAAAATGATATTAACGTAAACCCGTGCATCGCACGGGCATGAAATCTAGTTATATATAGGAATCATCCTTTGACCTTATATATCAAAGTGAAATCTTTTAAGACTCTTAAGTATTGTCTTAGAGATCTCTTAAAAATTTGTGTATTATTATCTCCACAATTGTTAAATTTACATCATCAAAAATTAATTTAGAAAAATATTATTAAAAAAATTTAAGTATCATTACAAAAATTATGAAGATAATATAGTTACATTTGTGGTAAAAAAAACCTTGAAAGTATAGAAACTCATACTATTTATTTGCACATACTTGGTGTAATTTTTAGTATATTATTTGTCCCACATTGAAAAATAATGTAGGTATGGTGAATATATTACTTATAAATAGTAGAATTATCCACATCACAAATTATCATAAGGTGGGTGATCTTATGATTACAAATAGGAATCATATTTGGAAATAAAATTCAATCCAAAATCTTTTGAGTCTCTTGCATATTGTCTTAAAGAGCTCTTAAGAGTTTGTATTATAATCTAAATTATAGTTAAATTTAATTACATTATTAAAAATTAATTTAGAAAATTATCATAAATAATAATTTTGATGATAAATTATTTAATGTGTTATTTGAAAAATAATGTAGCTATGGTGATAAGTGAATATATACTATGTATAAATAGTAAAATTGTCCCACATTGAAAAATTATCATAAGGTGGAGTGATCATAAATATGATCGTCTTTTTTATATTGTTAATAAATGACTTTTAAAATATAATAAGTGGCCTTTAAAATATTCTTTTATTATTCTAATATATAAAAAGATGGTGTAATATTTAGTTTTTTATTAGTCCCACATTGAAGAATTATGTATGTATGGTGAATATATTACATATAAATAGTAAATTGTCTCACATCAAAAAATTACTATAACATATGTTGATTCTATGATTATAAATAGTAGTCATTCTTGAACTTAGGTATAAATCCACAATTTTTTAAGTCTCTTAATTATTGTGTTGAAGAGTTCTAAAAATTTGTATTATAATCGTCACAATAGTGAAATTTACATTATTAAAAATTAATTTAGAAAAGTATCATAGATAATAATTTTGATGATAAGCTACTTAATGTGTTATTAGTCTCACATTGAAAAATAATGTATTTGTGATAAATATATATACTAAGTGTAAATTGTAAAATTATCCTATGTCGGAAAATATCATGTGGTGGAGTGATAAAAAAAATATGACTATAAATTGGAGTCATTTTAGTCTCTTAAGTATTGTCTTAATGAACTCTTAAAAGTTTGTATTTTATCTCCACAATAATGAAATTTAAACCATCAAACTTAATTTAGGAAATTTAGGAAAGTATTATATAAGTAATAATTGATGGTGTACTACTTAATAAGTTATTTGTCCCACATTGAAATATAATACAAGTATGATAAATATGCTACGTATAAATAGTATAATTGTCTCACATCGTAAAGTTATTTTTAGGTACCTTGGATCATTTTTCGAGTCATATAGATCAAATATAACTTGATTCTTGGCAAAGTTGGTAAAATATTTTTAAAATAGAAATTGAATCAATATATTAATATTATTTTCTTAAACATTACGGAGTATATTTTATTATAGTCTTAAAATTTTAAAAGTTTATTTTTACAAGTTAATTGTTATAGGAAAATTATGAAAATGACATTAATGTAGACCCGTGCATCGCACGGGCATGAAATCTAGTAGGTATTATACATATAACACAAGGTTTCAAACTTAAAATCATAGGTTTTGTTAAAAAAAACTTGGTATCATAGTTTTGTAAATATTACTTTGTATCACAGCAGCACAATACTTAACTTACGACTAATTACAATATAAAATCGAGCTTCTCAATTGACAATTATTTAAAAGAAAACAATAAAAAAATCAAACATGAAATTGTGGCCTCCATTCACAACTCGAGTAAAAATTCACAGCATGCTTCCATTACAGAGGTAATCTATAGGCGTTAGTTCTTTTGATGAAAATTGCTTGTGATTTTTTCTAATGAACTTGCATATAGTAAAAAATTTAGCAGACTTCCATGCTGCGTCACGAGTAAAAATATCTTATTCAATAACTTATGAATTTCTATCTTTAATGCGATATTTAGTATTTATCTTTATTGTATTCTTATTTATTTATATCTTATGATAAAAACTATACATTTATACGGTATTGTGTTATTTGATATTGATATATATTTGATATATAAATATTTGTGATTTATGATTTTGATCGAGAAGTAAATCTAGAATGCAAACCCATGTGATAAGTAAGCTATTGTTCTTCGATAATCATCATTTACATGACTGGTGGTGAATTTATTTGGAAATTTAATTTTAGAATTTTTAAGAATTTATTTGTAATTTATGTTAATTATGGGGTATATATGGGTTATAAGTATAATATGATGATTAGTTTTTTTAATTATTTAATTAGAAGAGGTTAGATGAAATTTTGGACTAATTAATTATTTTCCCCACCAAAAGTTAAAGTTAATGGATTTTTTAACGGTAATGGCATTTGGGGAAGGAAAACCAAACCTTGGTGGCATCGTGGACACATTCTTAAAAATTTGGGCGCCATGAGAATAAGTTCAATCTCGATGGCGCCACGGGAAATAACCCAATATATAATGGACACTTTTAACATTGGATTTTAATGCTTTTATCGAATTAATTGAACTGCGACAATAGAGCGATAATTCTTTCCCAATTATGAAATGAGATATTTGATTATAAACTTATAAAGTTGGAAGCGGTTATTAAAAACGTACTTTTGACATGTCTACTTTCAACCGCGTTATATTCAATTCGCCAATTCTAAACCAAAAAAATAATAACGATTAATTTGCCTTTATTATTTTAACACATAAAATTTTAAAAAAAATTCAAATTTAACATAATATAATATGTTAAACTATGTTGTAAGACAAACTGAACAAAGTTAACTCAAGTACTCAATTTCTATGAACTCAATTTCTTTTATGAACTCAATTTCTTTTATCTAACTCAACTCAAGTACTCAATTTGTACTCAACTTCTTTTATCCAACTCAGCTCAACTTCTTTTATTCAACGTGATTCGTATTATTAATGAGCCAACAGCTGCTGCAATTGCTTACGGCTTTGACAGGAAATGTAATGCTAAGAAGAACATCTTAGTCTTTGTACTCCTATATAGATTTGATCGTATAATATAATTTATTTCCCTTAGTAGAAGAATCACTATGTACCTTTATATTTTATGAATTTTAATGCGTCACATTGACGGTGGGGTATTTGTTCAAACGTAAACCAAAATAAATTAATTGGAAATATTTATGGTAACAACGCCAGTAATACCGCCTCACAATAAAACATCTTATTGCTCCCGTATCCGTCAAAGCCGTAAGCAATTGCAGCAGCTTACGGGTATACCAGACGATCCTCTCCCTTCTGCCTCAGATATTGCCCACGACGGGGCAATCAGATACTTCTAACAGTTAGCAAGTCCAAACAATGTTGAAACTTGCTACTCGGAACCGACTTGGCGATCATAACACCAGATGTACCTTTGAGGTACCAGAAAATTATTTTCACAGTTTGTCAATGCTCTTTGCCAGGATCAAACACGAACCTAACAATACAAACATATTTATCCTCCAGAATGGTCATCTCAGCGGTGATTGGATTCGTCGACTTTCCCGGAAACGACACCCTCAGCCCTTGTTGTTTCAACAAGATCCGCATCTTGATCGGCCACATATTCAATATTTTCCTCCCCGTGAATTTATCAATTTTCACGCTGATTTCAGACATCTTTCTTACCAGATTCAGGACCCCAGATAAATCTGGCTCTGATACCAGTTTGTTATAACGGATGTAAGAAACATAAATAAACGCGTGAAGAAAGACAGCAGATTTACGTGGTTCACTAACAACTTGTTAGCTACGTCCACCGGCAAAAAGTAAGAATATTATTGATCTTGAGGAATTACAGATTTCAGAGTATACTCGTCAGAGTATTCAGATTTCATATGACTCAGACATATTGACAGATTTCTGAATTAATTAAAACAGACAGCTTATGAGAGTTTATATAGTACTCTCATAACAGATGTTTCCTAAACAAATTTAGGAAACCCTCACTATAGGAAACCCTATAACAATTTCCTAAACAGACAAGGAAACTAAATAATAGTATCCTAAATAGACAAGGAAACTAAATAATAGTATCCTAAACAGACAAGGAAACTAAATAGTAGTTTCCTAAACAAATAAGGAAACTAAATCAGATCAGAATCCGAACAGATTCAAGGCATATTCTAAATAGATTGTGAATGTTGGTTAATCATAAAAAATGGTCCCCTTACTATTACAGTCAGTGACAGCTTATGGAAATGTAACTGCAAAAGCTGAAAAGAACTATACTTCATATGATTATAAAACGGTTGAGAAGAACTCTTGAACCATATCGCTACTACACTTTAGCGTCTTATAATTTTACTTACTCTACCTGATTAAAAATGATCTTAAGTGATTGCCACAAATATGAATATTGAACGTCTAGAAATGAGTTACTTTGAAAATGAAAAAAAAACTCTAAGTTAATGAGTATATCTCAAGAAAAGAAGCTCAACATTAACCTAAAACACTTAAGTTTGGATCAAAACACGAAAATAACATTCGAATAAAGTGTGGTTACTCAAATTACCCTAAATGAAGATAATGAATTTGCCAATGTATACGTTTTTTCTTTATTAAGGAAAAATGCAATATGTACTCTATAGAAGACATATTTTCCATAGGCAAAAGCTTAAAGGGAAAAAAATGTAACATTGATTTTACAATCACACTTCCATTTAACTTGCTACTACTTAAGTACTTAAGACATCTTCAATAAAACATCCCAACGAATTATAAGACGATCCTCCTTCTTCTAATGCTTCTTTACCTTCAACACTCTTCTTCTTAACTCTTTCCCTCATCTTTTCATTCATACCCATCAAATTCTTAACCCCATTTTCGATATCTTCAGACGTAACTACGAAATTCCCCTTTTTATTCACAACATCCATTTTATAATCAATCTAGGAATGTGGGTCCCATTGTGGAGTTACCACCATACCCTTGTGGAGTTTATATCTATTAGAGAGTTTGATAAAAAAAACTTTTGTATAAATTAAATTATTAATAATAGCATCAAATGGAAAACTTTGCATTTTGTAATTTATGAGTTTATATCTATTAGAGAGTTTGATAAAAAAAAAGTATTTCGATAAAAAAATTATATTTTACTGAAATAGTTTAATGAAAGAAAATCTAAGCTTATTTGTTTCCTTATTTAAGGGAGTGTATATTGGAGAGAAAACATCTTATGTTACTTAGTCCCTCCTATTCTCAATAACATTTCCCATTTTTATTTTCGTCTATTTACAATACTTTCCCTATTTTCTTTTTTGGCAAGTGTTTGTTTGGTCCAAATTTAATTGTATGGTGGAGTAGTGTCTTTGTGTGGTCCAAATTTAATTATATGGTGGGGTAGTGTGTTTTCATAATTTTTGTGTTAAAGTGAAAGGGAAGGTTATTGAGAATATGAGATAGTATTTGTCTTAAGGGGTTAAGTTTATCCAATAAAGGTATGAGGTATGAGTTTAGAATGAGACAAACTCATACCCAGTGTTTGTTTGACAAAAGTGTGAGTTTCATATCCATACCTTAAAGTATAAGTTTCTCATACCTAAAGAGGGGGGTGGGTATGAGATTGATTTCCATGGGTATCAAATTAACACTTGATTGAAACAATGAAACACACATGGTATGAGGAATCAAGTTCGAAACCAATATCACCCAAATATAATTCCCGATTCCAAACCCATACTCATGCGTGAAACAATCACTCCCTTAGTATATAAGGAATAACATCATTATTATTTCATTTTATCTTGTAAATAATCCTAGTGAATTTTTTTCTTAATTTGTAGATTTAGTTTCCTTTTGCCTAGGATTGTTACTTAGTTTGAAGTTTGGACTGTTGAATATACCATGTATTTGTAGATAAAGATTGTGCAATTAATGTCATAATCATAAGTTGATTTTGTTCTTTTCCTTTTTGGTAAAAATGTTGATTTCCTTCCTGACATCTCGAGTCTAAGACCTAAAAAAATTGGAGTTTACATTGTCTCATTTTCGTGTTTCATCTTGTCCTTATCCATTTGATAGATAAGCATTAATGGAGGAGGTGGTTTTCTCTCCAAATCTTTTTTATGTTGACGAGGACATAATTTAACTTGTTGGAGGGATGCATTTTCTCTATATTCCAAATCTCTTCAGCTTCCTCATATTCAAACATACCCTAAGAAAATTTGGAAGGAAATGAAAGCAAGAGAAAGGGAGGGGTGAAATATAATTCTTTGTTTAGCAGTAAGGAAATGATAACGTATACCATTTTTAATCATGACACTTAAATTCAAGCTAATTATATGGATATTTACTATTCACTCTCCCACAAATTGAGTGTCATTAATAAAATATGGTAGTAGCGGTATCATTGCCCTTAGCCATACGTCTTTCTTATAATGGATATATCTGTCTTTAAAATAAAAACAGGTTAGATAACACCCTCACTTGCTTAAATGGGACAAATCTTTCGCTAATCTCAATGCATTATGTTTTTATCTTATGTGTAATATTTGACTCGTTTTATGGTCAAAACAGATATATTCGTTTTAAATGAGAATTTGTGTATAATAAGTTTAGTGAATCAGATCGCTTCATAATTTGTAGGAGTAATATACTATTATGTCTAAATCCCCTCTTTGAAAGAGCAATTTTTCTCACGAGCCTGACAAAAACAATCTGATACCACCTAAACTCATTTAGTGCAAATAGTTACACGTAAATTGCAAAACACAACCTTTTCTTTTAGTTTTAGAGAATTAAAATATAAAAACATAAATTTCCCAATAATTTACAAAACACCATTATTTAAAAACTATTCCATTAAAATCCGCAAGGTGTGATCTAACTTTTAAAACTTGGTGAAATCCGCAAGCGTCTCAAGTTCAAATCTCCCCAAGAACAATCGTGTAAAGTATTTATGACCTTTGCAGGCTATTACGTATATTTAGGGGTTTGTCCAGAGCCGCAGAACACACAAAAGATAGCTGTTACAGGTTCCCTGGTTACCAAAAAAAATTCATTAAAAAGTTGTGACTAAATAGAAGCAGATAACGCGGTATAGGTTTAGTATTTTAAAGTCTAGTTGCCACTTAGGTAGCACGAAAACGGACACGGACACGACACGGACACGTGGTACGACATCTCGTGAAATTTAGGATACGGGGCACGACATTTAAATTTAATAAAATATATATTTTATAGTTATAAATAACGTACGATTTTATTTTTAAATTAGTATTTGATATTAAATGTAAATAATTGAAAGTAAAATTTGACTTTAACTATAATTTATTATCATTTCTCACCCAACTCATCTTCTAATTAATCTTTTTTAGTCTCTTAACCTCTCGTTACTTATTTATAGGTGTTCGTGTGTCCGTATGTCCGATAAGGTGTCCGACACGGGACAAGTAGTTAGGAAGAGTTTCCGTGCTAGCTAGGTTACCACTATTAAATCCCTTTACTTTTCTTTGCCCTTCCATTAAAGCCATCACCATTCACCTCAAACCCCCGTCCCTACTCCCTACTTCCCGTCAAACTAACGTTTCTTTTATCACAAATTCTTGTTTGTGACGGGCAGTATCCGTCACAAGCTTGCGACGGGTACCACTTCCCCTCACAAATGAGCCATTTAAGGGAAAAGGGGAAGCACATGGGGGTGCCCCACATGTTCCCTCTACCCATTTTGTTAGAGGAAAAACTCGTCGTAAGGTCCAACCCGTCACAAGGGAGACCTACTGTTCTTTTATTTTTTTTTTATTTGTATTCTTTCAATTCCCTTTCTCTCCTTTTCATCATCCCTTTTCTCCTTTCATTTCCCTCTTCAATTATCCAATTTCTATTCCACTCAAAAAAAACCAATTATCAATCAATTAAAATTTCAAAATTACATGCAAAATAAAAAAAAACATTTTGATGCATTAGTTTGATTATTACTGCAACGTGTCCATTTTGAAAATTATATATTACGTAACCATTAATTACGTTTAAGGAGAGAGTACATGATGCTTATTAATTTAGCATTAGAAATTTTTAATTGAAGTAAAGATAATAAATTCACACAAGCAAACAGTTATTGAAACAATAATCAAGGCAACACGAGAAAGTAATTAAGACAATACGAGAATAATAAGCAATTAGACAAAAGAGATGATGCCTTCAATTCGTTGCTCGTTTCATTTGCTACTTTTATTTCATCCGAGTTGCTAAGATTGAACCATCGTTCAACAATGTCACCCCCATTCATGAAACAATCGATTAAACGACGACATTGTTGAAGACATCGTCGATAAAACGTTTGAGCGACTTATAAGACGATCCTCCTTTTTCCAAAACATGTTTACTTTCATCACTCATCTTCTTAACTCTCTTTTTCATGTTTTCATTCATATTCATTAGATTCCTAACCCCTTGCTCGATCTCCTCGGCCGTTACTAAGAACGGATTAGAATCCTTATTATAATCCATTCGTATTTCTACGGCTAGTTTTAACTCCGTCACTAACTCAAATGCATTCAATTGTTGCTCTGCGCCTAATGGCCATGTGGCCAAGGGAACTCCAAACCAAAAACTCTCTAAAATCGAGTTCCATCCACAATGTGACACAAATCCTCCTACAGCAGGATGAGCTAATACCTCAACTTGTGGCGCCCATCCTACAATTTTTCCCGAGTGTTTCGTTCTATCAACGAATCCCTCGGGAAGGGCCTCTAAGAAGACCCCATTGTCACCAGAGGTCCATGGTGTTCCAACCGGAGGCGGGTTTCTAAGGGTCCATAGAAATCGATACCCCGATTTCTCTAAACCCTTGGCTATCTCTTTAACCTGCTCCTCATCAAAGCACCCAGCACTTCCGAAACAGAGGAACACCACAGAAGACTTAGGTTGATCATCGAGCCACCGTAACACGGACTCCTTCTCTTCATTACCGGACCCACTCCGTCTCTGGTGGTCTAGCTCCAAAATGGGGCCCACCGGATATATCACTGGAAAATTGTTTTCATCATTGTTAGCAAATGGTTCTAACTCGATGTAGGTATTTACCAAAATACCCTTCATTTCCCTGAATTTCCTCCCCAGGTTAAGCAGCATCTCACACGCGAACCTCTTATCTAGATACCCCGAAGGAATAATCTTACTCGGGACCCGGTTATTGAACCCGGGCACGACCCCTAGAAAACCCGGCTTTCCAAACTCCGTGGCAACATCAATGCCGTGGTCATCAACCAAGGACTGAGCATGTAATATGAAAATCAAAGACGCAGCGCCACCGGTAGAGTAAAGATAGCATGGCACATCCATTACATTTCCAATATCCAACATTATTCCGCAGCAAAACATGTCGACAACAAACGCAGCCGGTTTGGGAAACCCTGCCCTAATCCGGTCCTCAACCGCCTGCTTGATGAGAGCCTTGTGGCGGTCAATGACAGTGATGAAGAAAAACCCATCAGACGAGTCAGGAGGGTCGGAGAGGGGTGGGAACGTGACGAATCTAAGACGCGTTGGGTACGGGTTGTCCCGTGCCTGCGAATCCAAGTAGGTGTTAAGTATAGCAGCGTCACCGCTACCAGGGAGGCTGATAATGTGAATTGAGATTGTAATGAGTTGGTTTGTTTTGAGGATGAGCTTAGCAAGTTCGACAGTCGAAAACATGTGTGTCATACCAGGTGCAGGAACGAAGACTAACTCACTAATAATACCTGTGTTGCTCATCATATTTGTTATAGAATCAAATAATGAAAATGGAAGTCCTAAGCTAAGGAGTATATGTAGAAATGTAGAAGATGACTTGATATAGATTAATGCATGAGAGCACAACAACTAACCAGCTGTCATTGATGAGTGATGAGAGTGATAGAGGGCTACCGACGTACACCATGGTCCTTTTAAACAATAAATCACGTTTATTTGAGTTTTTGTTATAAAATTTTAAAAATTTGTTTTTTTTTTTGAAAAAGTAAACATTGAATTCGATGAGTAAAGGAAAAAGTACAAAATAAAACATACCGACAAAGGAACTAAAAAGTAACAATTGGTCTCCCTTGCGACGGGTCAGCATTTGTGACGGATATTTTGTGGGTTAAAATGGTAACATAATGGGTTAGTGGAGAAAGGGGACCACATGAATAGTATTGCAGAGAGAGAAAAAGTGGGTACTTTGTGAGGTAAAATGGTATCCGTCGCAAGGCTTGCGACGGATAGTGCCGTCACAAATGAGAATTTGTGAAAAAGTAAAGAATACTATACATCACAAAAACAACCACTATAGGTAAATTAAACCGCCGTAAGCAGTTGTCAGTAGGCCAGAGCTTGGATCGGATATCCGATCCGAACTCCAATTTCGGATCGAATATCCGATCCGAAAATTCAAATTTTTACTATCCGATATCCGATCTGAAACACTTCGGATATCCGATTTTAATATCCGAAAAAATCGGATCGGATATCCAATTATCCGTGGATATCCAATTTTTGAGATAATTTTTTCAGTATGTGTATTTATCTTAAAAAATGTCTTTTTTGCTCAAAAAAATTATTTTATAAAAAACTTCACTACATATAATAATTTAACATCCCGTATCGATCCGTAAATTGAACTAAATTAACTCCTCGATTTAGAAAAATTAAAATATATCCAGATCTGTCAACACAACATTGAAAACAAGATTTCCCCATCCCCGTAAATATGTGGAATAAAAACTCTTCTGCCTCTGAAATCAGGGAGAGAGAAAAAAAGCAACTGGAACTAAAATAAAGCTTTGAATATAAGAGTTGATGAATGAGAGAGTTGAGTCATAATATTCATGTTGTTGATTAGAGTAATTTGGGTAAAATAAAAGAGAAGATAGTATTAATGGGGTTAATCATTATGAAAAAGATGGAGTCACAATCAGAATTTGAAGACGGAAGTTAGTATTTTTTAATGGAGTAAGAGGACGTGAGTTGATTTCTCATGTCCGCTAAAATGAATTCAACATATAGGGTTGAAGAAATGGGTGAGTATATATATAAGGTACAATATGGTGTATTATGGGCCAATTTTGTAAACAAGTGCATTTGTGGATTTTGAAGGCCCAAAAGTAATGGTAAGTTTCAACTTTCTTTGGAAAAAATGTAAAAAAGTTAAGCTTCAGATCGATCGGATCGGATATCCAAAATTTTTTAGACTGGTATCCGATATCCGATCCGTATACCGATCCGAATGTCATTTTCGGATCGGGTATCCATTTTTTCGGATCAGATGCGGATCAGATATCGGATCGGTTCGGATAATCGGATTTTTTGCTCAGTCCTAGTTGTCAGACTGACCGATATCAATGACGGTTCAGACACAACTGTCGACGAACAGTTAAATGAGTACTGGCAATGTGGATGCCAGAACTGTAGATAATTTGGTCAAGTTCAAAATATATATTGTTCTTTATTAGACCCGGCCTTTGTTTGTATCACTCTCATAAGTCATAACCATTTTGTACATTGAGAACTTTTGTTTCTCAATTGTTTTTAGGAAGAACTTTAAAATAATACCTATTATAGACGCCGTGTCTTGGCTTGTTTTGACACACATGGTTTTGAATTGCCACCTGTGAGATGAAGAAGCGGTCTATATCTAAAAAAACAAAAAAACAAAAAAAGGCAAAGTAGTTGTCAAACCGACGTCTTTTTCTAGTGTTTTTCTTTTGGCATTAACCATGATCATGGACTCAATCCTCAAGAACCACATAGTGGTATTGTTTATTCACTTTATGCAAGAGAGGTGGTTCCTAGGAAGGAACACGACTGGAAAAGAAGATGAAAAAACATCGTAACAGACCATATAGTAGTAAATAATACACAAAATATTATAATAAAATATGCTAAACATAAAAGGAGTATTATCGAAGCGGTCTTAGAGGGTATGCCGGTGATGACATCGTTGCAAAGGTTTAAATTCTCAATCCTCAATCCTAGGTGTTGTACTGACCTTGTGCATAGGGGTGATAGCGAGACGAGACAACTTGTGAGCAACTTGATATCGGTTCGGCCAAAGTTCGGCTCGGGCTCGGCTCGAGACCTTAACGAATTAAGCAGAGTAAACGGTGGCTCGACTCGAAAAGCTTGCGAGCAGTTCGAAATTGAGTGATAGATAAGATATTATTGCTCATTTTTTATAAAAATATTTTATCGTGATTATATCTTTGTATCACACATATCAAATGTCTCACTTATTTGCCAAAGAGGTTTACATATAACTTTCGAGCCTTATTATTAAAAATAACGGGAGGAAAAAAATCAAAAATCAACAATTATATATAGGCTCGATTGAACTCGAGTTTGGCTCCAGCTCGCGTTAAAGCTCGTAAGCCTGATAACGAGTACATTTTTTTCAAGCACGGGTATGGAAGCTTGAGATCGGCTCGAGCTCGAGTTTTTGTTCTTAAGCACAAGCCGAGTAAGGTCGAGTACGGGCTCGCTCGGCTCGTTAAGACAACCCATACTTGTGCCTAATCTTGCGCCTTATTTGAGGCCAAAGACCAAAAAAAAAACAATTGACAATTATTTGAACTCCACAAGGTACATCTTTCATGATATATAAGCAAATACATAGTATTAATGAAAAAAGAAAATTAATGTTGTGCGCGGAAGCGTCTTGGAGTAGATGCAATAAATAAAAGACACAAGATTTACGTGGTTCACTATCAATGCGATAGCTACGTCCACAAGGGCGAGGGAAAATATTTCACTATGTCGGGAGAATTACAGATTACAAAAGATGAGCGCAGAGTTTTTCTAGATCTGCCTCTTAAAACTCTCAATGTGTTTGCCTCACAATTTTCTCCTTAAAGAATAGCTAGGCTAAGGTAGTGTTTATATAGTAAGCTACCTTAACTAAGACTAATCAAATTAGGAAATAAATAATAATAAACAAACTAAGTTTCCTAAACAAACTTAGGAAACTAAACCAAAAATAAACTAATAAACTAATAAAAACCTACGTACGTACTAATAACGCACATAGTTGATTAGTAATAGGAAACCAGTAACACTAATTCACGAAACCCACTCCAATTAGGAAAGTGGGAGGAGCCCACAAGTTTCCTAAAAAACAAAGCAAACTCACGTAGAAACATGTCAGCCAAAACCCATGGCAACAAGCATATGCGAGTCTCTTCGAACTAGGCTTCTTGATATTGTTCCCGCTGTGTTCCTTTCTTAGTCTATTTTTCTCATCGTAATCAAACTTCGACATATTCCGTAAGCGACATACGAGTCACATACTAACAATTCTCCACCTTGACTCGGACAGTCGCATTTAGCAAACGACTTCCAAATCACTCAACCACTATACATGTCACTCTCAAGTAGACAAGTATCTGCCATGTTCCAGCAAATGAGCACTCACACTAGAACACCATAGACTCCAACTTGAGTCTATAACCATCCAATATACCCTGGACTGGGTCTGCCATCCAATAAGCCCTGGACTAGGCCTGCGTCCATTTAACCCTGGACCGGGCCGCTCAAGGCTCCACCTCGAGCTCAGCACCCCGAAGGGTTTAGACATAACTGTCTATATTCAACAAGTCCAAGCAATGTTTGAACTTGCTGAATGGAACCGGCTTAGTGAAGCAATCCGCAGGATTATCAGCTGTTCCCACTTTCTTCACCTTGATTCTTTTCTCGTTCCTCAGAAAATGATATCTGACATCTATGTGCTTGGTTCTATCATGATGCACTTGATCCTTCGCCAAAAAAATAGCACTTAAGCTATCACAATATAACGAAGCGATCTCTTGATGTAGACCAAGCTTACTTACAAGCCCCTTTAACCATATAGCCTCCTTGGCAGCCGCAGTCAAAGCCATATACTCCGCCTCCGTGGTTGACAAAGTCACAGAAGATTGAAGAGTAGACTTCCAACTAACAACAGAACCACCAAGTGTAAAAACATACCCGGTTACGGATCTCCTGCTATCTACATCTGCAGCATAGTCGGAATCAGAATATCCAACAACCAAACAATCATCATCATTCCCATAAACAAGGCCAACATCCGCCGTTCCTCTCATATAGCGAAGAATTCTCTTCACCGCTAACCAGTGTTCTTTACCAGGTTGAGCCATAAACCTGCTAACAACACTAACCGCATGTGCAATATCTGGCCTAGTGCAAACCATGGCATACATTAAACTGCCAACTGCACTAGCATAGGGAACCGTTGACATATAAGACTTCTCAGCTTCAGTTTGAGGTGCAGAAGATATAGTTAACTTACCGACAGCATATGGAGTATTTAAAGGTTTAGCAGTACTCATACCAAAACGGTTAAGTATTTTCTCAATGTAGCCTTTCTGAGATAAGAAAAGCTTCCTTTTAGAACGATCCCTGAAAATCTCCATCCCTAATATCTTCTTCGCGGATCCCAAATCCTTCATATCGAACTCTGAACTGAGTAGCTTCTTTAATTTATCAACATCCGACATTTTCTTAGCAGCAACAAGCATATCATCAACATATAAGAGTAAATAAATCAAAGACTCATCTTCTAGCTTGTTATGATAAACACAACAATCATATGGGTTTCTCTCATACCCATGCTCTACCATAAAAGTGTCAAATCTTTTGTACCATTGCCTTGGAGATTGTTTAAGTCCATATAAGGACTTCTTCAAATGACATGCAAAATGCTCTTTCCCCGGAATTTCAAACCCTTCAGGTTGCTTCATTAGAATCTCTTCCTCCAACTCCCCGTGAAGGAAAGCAGTCTTGACATCAAGTTGCTCAAGCTCATAATCATAATGTGCCACTATTGCTAGTAACACACGAATAGAAGTGTGTCTCACAACAGGAGATAAAATCTCCACATAATCAACTCCCTCTATCTGACTGAACCCCTTTGCAACAAGTCTAGCCTTGTATCTAATTGTCTCAGCCTCTGAAGTTCCTTCCTTTTTCTTGAACACCCATTTGCACCCTATCAATTTTCTCCCTTTTGGTGGTGGCACAAGTTCCCAAGTATTATTTTTGTAAAGAGACTCCATCTCTTCACCCATAGCAGCAAGCCATTGCACTGACTCACTACTAACAATTGCTTCTTTATAAGATGATGGTTCTTCAGACTCAATTTCATCAGCTACATGTAATGCATAACCAACCATCTCCTCAGCATAGCAATTATTGCCACAAACCTTGCGGCCTTCAAGCTCCTCAATAAACCTCTTGGTCTTCTTACTTACACGTTTAGGCAAGTTAGTAGGATCAGTTGGTTGATTAGAAGACTCTTCCTGATCACTTTCCTCCTCATGTGGAGTAGTTACAGGATTAGAAGTAACTGGTTCGGCATCCTCCTCGATCACAACTCGTGGAAACATAGATAAAATGGCAGGAGCCACCTCAAACTCCACCTCTTTCTCGGCATTCTTACTCTTTTCAACACCCTCGGACACCTCTTTAGAAATAAACATGGAATTTTCATCAAAGGTAACATCCCTGCTAATAATAACACGACCCTCTGAAGGAGACCAAATCTTGAACCCCTTAACTCCATCTCCATATCCCAGAAAGCATCCCTTCCTAGCCCTTGGATCCAACTTACTATATTTTACATGATAATAAGCTACACATCCAAAGACTTTAAGTGTAGAGTAATCCGCTACATTGCCGCTCCATAACTCATAAGGAATCTTGCAGTCAATTCCCATATGAGGCCCACGATTAATCAAGTAACAAGCTGTAAGAACAGCTTCACTCCAGTACCTTCTTGCAAGACCTGCATTAGAGAGCATGCATCGAACTCTCTCTAACAGTGTCTGATTCATTCGTTCTGCTACACCGTTCTGCTGTGGTGTACCCCTGACGGTATGATGCCTCGCAATACCCTCATTCTTACAGAACTCATCGAATTCCCCTAAACAGAATTCCAAACCATTGTCCGTTCGTAGCTTCTTGATCTTCTTACCTTTCTGATTTTCCACCAAAGTCTTCCATTGCACAAAGACTTTGAAAACCTCACTCTTATGCTTAAGCAACCTAAGCCATGTGTACCTCGAATAATCATCAATAAAAGTAACAAAATAATGATATCCTCCCATACCTTCAACTCGAGCAGGCCCCCAGACATCTGAATGGATATAATCAAGGACTTCTTTTGTTCTATGAACACCCTTGCTAAATTTAGATCTGTGTTTCTTACCAAACACACAATGTTCACAAAACTCAAGGTTCCTCACCTTGACACCGTTAAGAAGATCTCTCTTAGACAATAGTTGCATCCCTCTCTCACCCATATGACCAAGCCTTTTATGCCAAAGCTTAGTCATCTCTTCGTGATTTACGGACGCATAAACTGCAGAACTAGTCAGTGTTTCACCTTGTAAGACATACAAGGTATTTTGTTTGACACCTTTCAGCACCAAACTAGAACCCTTCATGATAGACAAATTCTTCCCTTTACCCCGGAACTCATATCCTAAATCACTTAATGCACCAAGTGAAATAAGATTCTTCCCTAAAGCTGGAACATGTCTCACATTAGTCAAAGCACAAATATTACCCTGAGTAGTCTTCACCTTGATTGACCCTATACCCACTACCTCACAAGTAGCATTGTTACCAACAACAACGTAACCCCCATTAGAGGACTCATAAGTATTAAACCAATGCTTGTGTGGACACATATGATAAGAACAACCAGAATCCAGAATCCAACGATCAATAGGACGAATATAATCAACCGCAAGAGCATAGTCCGCCTCAGAATCGTACTCTGTATTCTTACTTTGAACTACAGCCGCATTAGACTTAGTTTTCAACTTAGGACAACTAGGTCTTTTATGCCCGGGTTCTTTACATAGAAAACAGATAACAGAATTAGTAGCATTATTGGTGTCTTGAAATTTAGCTTTAGCCTTTCTCTTATAGGATCCACCTTTCTTAGCCTTATTAACAACTAAGCTTGCCCCTGATCCGTCTCCTAAGTCAACAGTTGCCTTTTGACGCAACTCCCTAGTGCAAAGTGCTGACTTCACTTCCTCTAGGGTTAATGTTTCTTTACCAAGAACAAAAGAATCCACAAAATTCTCATACGACGCAGGTAAAGAAACCAGCAGAATTAAAGCAGCATCTTCATCCTCAATCTTAACATCTATATTACGCAGATCTAGTAATATAGTATTATATTTGTCTAGATGATCACGAAGTGACATACCTAATTGCATCTTGAAAGAAAACAGACGTTGTTTCAACAACAACTTATTGGTGAGTGACTTTGTCATGTACAAACTCTCCAATTTCAGCCATAAACCCGCAGCAGACAACTCACCAGCTACCTCGGTTAGGACATCGTCTGACAAACTCAACAAGATCGATGAATGAGCCCTCTCCTCCATTGTTACCAAGGCAGGATCTTCCGTCTCAATCATCCTAGGTTCAACACCCGAAGCAGAAGCTTCGGTCTTCTTCACCTTCGTGGAGAAACCCTGCGTCAAGGGTTTCCAGATACACCTTTCTTTTAGCAAAGCCCTCATCTTCAACTGCCATAGTGCAAAACTATTCCTCCCATCGAACTTCTCAATTCTTGTAGTCTCACTTGACATCTTCTCCTCCTGGATCTAAAACTAAAGGCTCTGGTGCCAATTGTTGTGCGCGGAAGCGTCTTGGAGTAGATGCAATAAATAAAAGACACAAGATTTACGTGGTTCACTATCAATGCGATAGCTACGTCCACAAGGGCGAGGGAAAATATTTCACTATGTCGGGAGAATTACAGATTACAAAAGATGAGCGCAGAGTTTTTCTAGATCTGCCTCTTAAAACTCTCAATGTGTTTGCCTCACAATTTTCTCCTTAAAGAATAGCTAGGCTAAGGTAGTGTTTATATAGTAAGCTACCTTAACTAAGACTAATCAAATTAGGAAATAAATAATAATAAACAAACTAAGTTTCCTAAACAAACTTAGGAAACTAAACCAAAAATAAACTAATAAACTAATAAAAACCTACGTACGTACTAATAACGCACATAGTTGATTAGTAATAGGAAACCAGTAACACTAATTCACGAAACCCACTCCAATTAGGAAAGTGGGAGGAGCCCACAAGTTTCCTAAAAAACAAAGCAAACTCACGTAGGAACATGTCAGCCAAAACCCATGGCAACAAGCATATGCGAGTCTCTTCGAACTAGGCTTCTTGATATTGTTCCCGCTGTGTTCCTGCAGCAGGAGCTCACCCAAGGGGCCTTGATGATCAAGCCACAAACAAGGCAAGCCTAACCCCAATGACCCCTCAGATGGAAGCTAGAGTTACAAGGTCCAAACAACAAGCTATGACAAGCCAAGACCAAACCATGCCAAGCTACAACAGTAAGGGAGACAGTCCAAGACTCAACAACCCATGCCAAGCCCCAACACAACCCACATTACCCACACAAGACAGAAACAAAACCCTTCAGGCTCAGACAGACCAATTCACAAACCCTGTATCTAGGAGGTACACCAGAGCATCCCAACCACCCCCACCATGGCCTACCATCAAGCCAACCCACTAAGCTACAAGTTTGTCTAGGACAAATCCTTTTGAAGTCTAGTAAAAACCCATGAAACAGACACCCCAAGTTAGAGTCCAGCAAACCCATTAAAAACAGAGAAAGTACAAGGCAGTTTGTGGTTTCCTTTTGTTTAAGTCAACTTGTCCTCGTCCAAGGCAGGTCTTATCTATGTTCTAATAAGAGTAGGGAGTCCCAAGGAGCAGCAACACATCCAGGCAAAGCAACAAGGCAACAAGAACAACAGATTTCCATTTCAGGAAAACTCCAAAACTGCTTTATTTGCTTTTTGTTCAGTCTGTTTTTGTGTCTTGTGTCTGTTCTTTATAGTTGTTGAGCTCGTCCTATTATGAGGCTCTTAATTAGTGTCAGTAGTAGTAGTTTGAATCCTAAGTTGGCCCTTGGATGATCTGTGCATCCAATGGCTCACAAGTTATCAGCCCCTCTATATAAAGAGGTCTTGTATGTTTGTTTGAGCAGACTTTTATGAATGAATGAATTAAACTTTGAGAAATCACTCAATGTTATCAAACTTGTGCTAAGAGCTGTAGTTTGAAACAAGCCTGATACATCTCCAAGGTGTTTGATCAGTGCCTTGTATTGTGAGTCAAGTTATACCTGTGCTTTGCTGTGGTTAACTTACTTGCTGTTGAGTTTAGTTTAGAGTGTTTGTGCTTTGCTGTAATACTTGAAAACTATCTCTAAATCCAGTCTTTGAGTCCTTTTCTCTTGTGCCTTGCTGTAGAGGATTGTCTCTAAGTCATATCCCCTGAGTCTTTCAGTTAAACAACTCAATATCCCTAAAACAATATCCCTTGTCACTTGTTTTGTTCTCAGTTTGAATCAAGTTCATCAAGCTTACTTAACACTTGTGAACCTTAGTAGTTTACACTCCAAATTGGTTATCAGAGCTTTGGTTGAGAGTCTTAGTGAGTTCATTTTCCCTAACTACATTTAAAAACACAAAAATAGCCCAATGAGTGAAGAGAGACTAGCAGGAGTAGAAGCAAGGATGGAGGATCTGGCTGGGATTGTAACCACCCTAACCAGAACCTTGGACCAAGTTATAGGCAACCATTTGCTTGCTGGAGGGAGAGGTAGAGGACGTGGAAGAGGCCAAGGAGGAGGCAGAGGAAGGCCACCTGATGATGAGGAGTACCCAGACTCAGATGACTCAACAAGAAGCAGAGCTTCCATCCACAGGAACACAGACAAGCATCTTAAGGTAGATATCCCTGAGTTTTCTGGTAGTCTTAATCCTGATGACTTGTTAGAATGGCTTAGAGAAGTAGAAAGGATCTTTGAGTACAAGGGATACAATGATTCCAAGTCTTTTAAAGTAGCCATCCTTAAACTGAAAGGGTATGCTTCCCTTTGGTATGAGACTATGAAAGGGTTAAGGGCTAGGGAGGGTAAGGAACCCATCAAGTCTTGGACTAAACTGAAAAAGAAACTGTTAGACAAATTTGTTGCTAAGGATTACACCCAGGATCTGTTTATCAAGTTGTCTAAGTTGAAACAAGGAGACAAACCTGTTGAATCTTATCTGAGGGAGTTTGAACAACTCACCTTACAATGTGATATAAATGAGAAACCTGAGCAAAGGATTGCTAGGTACTTAGAGGGTCTAGATAAGAACATTGCTAACAAGGTTAGGATGCAACCTCTGTGGTCATTTGATGATGTTGTCAACCTATCTCTGAGAATTGAGAAGATAGGGAAGACTAAGCCTGCTACACCAAAACCTGTTAGGCCTTTTCAAACCAGACCTTATAGTGGGTTTAGAACCATGGATACCCCCAAGACAGCACCCCCACCTATCTTAGACAAGGGTAAGGGCATCATGGGTCAAAAGCCAAGCACTTCATTGACTGAGAACAGAATTAGGTGCTTCCAATGTCAAGGCTATGGACATTTCAGGAAGGATTGCCCTTCTAAGAAGACCTTAACCATAATGGAAGTTGAGGCTTGGGAGAAAGAGGGTCTAGTTGAGTATGAAAGGGATGAGCCTGAGGTTGAAGAAGTGGTGAGTGAGGAAGAAGAGTCTAGTCAGGAGGCAATAGTGGCACTCCCTGACACAGGCCACAGCTTAGTCCTATGGAGAGTAATGCATTCACAACAGATACCTTTGGAGGAGGATCAAAGGTCCCTCATTTTCAGGAGCAGATGTACCATACAAGGGAGGGTTTGTAACCTTATTATAGATGGAGGTAGTTGTACCAATGTGGCTTCTGTTACTATGGTTGATAAGCTGAAGTTGAGCACTCAAGATCACCCTCACCCCTATAAGTTGAGATGGCTGAGTAAGGGAGCAGAGGTTAAGGTGGATAAGCAATGCATGGTCCCTTTCTCCATTGGAAGTGTGTACAAGGATGAAGTATTGTGTGATGTGGTTCCAATGGATGCCTGTCACTTGCTATTAGGAAGGCCATGGGAGTTTGATAAAAGCTCCATACACCAAGGAAGAAGCAATACCTATTCTTTCAAGCATGGGAGCAGGAAGGTGACATTAGCCCCCTTGCCACCACACCAGAAGAGCTATGGAAGTCCAAGTATGGCTGAGGATTTTAGTGGAGTTGTATTTCTATCTGAGTCAGCAATGGTCAAGGAGTGTAGTGAGGAGCAACCTATAGTAATGCTGCTATCAAAGGAAGTTCAGGAAGAAGAGTCTAAGGTGATCCCTGCAGATGTTAAGCCCCTCATTGATCAGTTCAAGGGCGTGTTTCCAGAGGAACTTCCTGATGGCTTACCCCCTTTGAGAGGGATTGAACACCAAATAGACCTTGTGCCAGGGTCTGTACTACCTAATAGACCAGCCTACAGATGTGATCCTAAGGCTACACAAGAGCTACAAAAGCAAGTTGGAGAGTTGATGAGTAAAGGGTTTGTAAGGGAGTCATTAAGCCCTTGTGCTGTGCCTGCATTGTTGGTTCCTAAGAAGGATGGGACTTGGAGGATGTGCATAGATAGCAGGGCTATCAACAACATCACAGTCAAGTATAGGTTCCCTATACCTAGGCTTGATGACATGTTGGATGAGCTAAGTGGCTCAAGGTTCTTTTCTAAGATTGACTTGAGGCAAGGTTACCATCAATTGAGGATCAGAGAAGGAGATGAGTGGAAGACAGCCTTCAAAACAAAGCATGGCCTTTATGAGTGGCTTGTCATGCCCTTTGGCCTGTCAAATGCCCCAAGTACCTTCATGAGATTGATGACAGAAGTGCTTAGGCCTTGCCTAGGGAGATTTGTGGTGGTATACTTTGATGATATCCTCATCTACAGCAAGAGCAAGGATGATCATTTGAGGCATCTTGAGGCTGTGTTTGAAATACTTAAGGAGAGCAAGCTCTTTGGGAAGCTTGAGAAGTGCACCTTCATGACTGAGGAAGTCAAGTTTCTAGGATATGTGGTATCTGGTAGAGGCATTTCAGTTGATCAAGACAAGATCATGGCAGTCCAGTCTTGGCCTATCCCTAGGAGTATTACAGAAGTAAGGGGATTCCATGGCTTAGCATCCTTCTACAGAAGATTCATTAAGGACTTTAGCACCATTGCAGCACCTCTCACTGAGTGCATGAAGAAGGGAGAGTTCACTTGGACTGAGAATGCTTTACAGGCTTTCAAACACATGAAGAAGCTCTTGTGCAGTGCACCTATCCTAAGATTGCCAAACTTTGATTGCCTATTTGAGGTTGAATGTGATGCAAGTGGAGTGGGAATTGGAGCTGTCCTCATCCAAGAGAAGAAACCTGTAGCCTACTTTAGTGAAAAGCTAAGTGGTGCCAAGCTAAACTATTCTACATATGATAAAGAGTTCTATGCTCTTGTCAGAGCTCTGAGGCATTGGAGTCATTACCTGAAGCCCAAACCTTTTGTCTTACACTCTGATCATGAGGCATTGAAGTACATAGGAGGCCAGCATAAGCTCAGTCACAGACATGCTAAGTGGGTGGAGTTCCTTCAGTCATTCACCTTTTCTAGCAAGTACAAAGAGGGCAAACAAAATGTGGTGGCTGATGCATTGTCTAGGAGGTACACTCTGCTATCAACTATGGAGCAAAGGGTTCTTGGCTTTGAGTTTATGAAGGACATGTATCAAGAAGATCCAGACTTTGCAGAAGATTGGTTAGCACAGAAAGAGGGAACAAGAACCATTGACTCACCATACACTTTGCAAAATGGATTCTTGTTTAAAGGAAACAAGTTGTGTGTTCCCAGAGGATCTTATAGGAACCTATTGATCAAGGAGGTACATGGGAGTGGCCTTGGAGGACACTTTGGGGTTCAGAAAACTGTGGACATACTACAAGATCAATTCCACTGGCCTAAGTTGATGGGAGAAGTTCAAATAGTGCTCAGAAGGTGTGGAGTTTGTCAAAAGGCCAAGAGTTCTTTCCAAGCAGGACCTTACACTCCCCTACCAGTCCCATGTAGGCCTTGGGAGGATGTTAGTATGGATTTCATAATGGCATTGCCTAGGACAGCAAGAGGGAAGGATTCTATCATGGTGGTTGTGGATAGGTTCAGTAAGATGGCACATTTCATTGCATGCAAGAAGACTGAGGATGCTGTGAGTGTAGCAGAGCTATACCTTGATGAGGTGGTGAGGTTACATGGAGTTCCAAGGACCATTGTGTCTGACAGAGACACAAAGTTTATGAGCCATTTCTGGAGGACATTGTGGAAACTGCTTAACACTAGGTTATTGTTTAGTACCTCCCATCACCCTCAAACTGATGGCCAAACTGAGGTGACTAACAAGACCTTGGGAAGAATCTTGAGGTGTATAGTCAGCAAATCTCTCAAGGATTGGGACTTGAAGTTGGCTCAAGCAGAGTTCTCTTTCAATAGAGCTCCATCAGCAGCCACAGGCCACTCCCCCTTTGAAGTGGTCTATGGTACTAACCCCTTAATGCCTTTGAGTTTGTCTAATGTGTGCAGGTCAGAAGTCCACTATGATGCCAAGAAGAGGGTGGAACAAATGTTAAAACTCCATGAATCAGTCAGGAAACAAATTGAGAAAGCTAATGATCTGTACAAGAAGAATGCCAAGGTTCCTAAGACCAAGAAAGACTTTGCACCAGGAGATCTAGTATGGATCAACCTAAGGAAAGAAAGGTTCCCTTCCAAGAGAAAGAACAAGCTAGAGCCAAGAGCAGATGGTCCTTTTCAAGTCATAGAGAAGATAGGTCCCAATGCCTACAAAATTGATCTACCAGGAGAGTATGCAGTCCATGGGACATTCAATGTTGGAGATCTTAGTCCTTTCTTTGAAGACTCTGAGGGAGAAGAAGGCACAGGCTTGAGGTCAAGCCCTTTTCAACCTGGGAAGGCTGCAGCAGGAGCTCACCCAAGGGGCCTTGATGATCAAGCCACAAACAAGGCAAGCCTAACCCCAATGACCCCTCAGATGGAAGCTAGAGTTACAAGGTCCAAACAACAAGCTATGACAAGCCAAGACCAAACCATGCCAAGCTACAACAGTAAGGGAGACAGTCCAAGACTCAACAACCCATGCCAAGCCCCAACACAACCCACATTACCCACACAAGACAGAAACAAAACCCTTCAGGCTCAGACAGACCAATTCACAAACCCTGTATCTAGGAGGTACACCAGAGCATCCCAACCACCCCCACCATGGCCTACCATCAAGCCAACCCACTAAGCTACAAGTTTGTCCAGGACAAATCCTTTTGAAGTCTAGTAAAAACCCATGAAACAGACACCCCAAGTTAGAGTCCAGCAAACCCATTAAAAACAGAGAAAGTACAAGGCAGTTTGTGGTTTCCTTTTGTTTAAGTCAACTTGTCCTCGTCCAAGGCAGGTCTTATCTATGTTCTAATAAGAGTAGGGAGTCCCAAGGAGCAGCAACACATCCAGGCAAAGCAACAAGGCAACAAGAACAACAGATTTCCATTTCAGGAAAACTCCAAAACTGCTTTATTTGCTTTTTGTTCAGTCTGTTTTTGTGTCTTGTGTCTGTTCTTTATAGTTGTTGAGCTCGTCCTATTATGAGGCTCTTAATTAGTGTCAGTAGTAGTAGTTTGAATCCTAAGTTGGCCCTTGGATGATCTGTGCATCCAATGGCTCACAAGTTATCAGCCCCTCTATATAAAGAGGTCTTGTATGTTTGTTTGAGCAGACTTTTATGAATGAATGAATTAAACTTTGAGAAATCACTCAATGTTATCAAACTTGTGCTAAGAGCTGTAGTTTGAAACAAGCCTGATACATCTCCAAGGTGTTTGATCAGTGCCTTGTATTGTGAGTCAAGTTATACCTGTGCTTTGCTGTGGTTAACTTACTTGCTGTTGAGTTTAGTTTAGAGTGTTTGTGCTTTGCTGTAATACTTAAAAACTATCTCTAAATCCAGTCTTTGAGTCCTTTTCTCTTGTGCTTTGCTGTAGAGAATTGTCTCTAAGTCATATCCCCTGAGTCTTTCAGTTAAACAACTCAATATCCCTAAAACAATATCCCTTGTCACTTGTTTTGTTCTCAGTTTGAATCAAGTTCATCAAGCTTACTTAACACTTGTGAACCTTAGTAGTTTACACTCCAGTTCCTTTCTTAGTCTATTTTTCTCATCGTAATCAAACTTCGACATATTCCGTAAGCGACATACGAGTCACATACTAACAATTAACATAAAAGATTAAAAGTCATTAATAGTTAAAATTCAAAACACTTTTTTTTTTTATCAAAGTGAGTTATTTAAAACATCTGCAAGAAAATGCCTCAAGCTCTTATTGGAAGATCCATTTTCCTCTAAAGCTTGTCTAGCTTCATCACTCGTATTCTTCACTCTCCCCTTCATCTTCTCATCTATATTCATAAGATTGTGAAGTGCCTTTTCTATCTCCTCAGCAGTAATTAAGAAATTTCCCTTTCTAATTATATTGTCAAATTTATAATCAACTCGTATCTCGATTGCTAATTCTAACTCCTTCACTAGCTCAAACACGTTCAATTGTTGCTCAGCATACATTGGCCATGTAGCCATAGGGACACCAAACCATGAACTCTCCAATATCGAGTTCAACCCACAATGTGACACAAATTTCAAATTTATATTCCATTTATTTTCCTTTTTAGAATGAAAAAATACAAAAGTTTATAGGTTTTTCTTTATTTACAAAGAAAGACACATAAAGCTTTTTCATCGTCTTCTTTTTTATTTTTTACTCACATGAAAATATTTGTGAATAACAAGTTATCGAATTCCATGAGTGATACACTTTTGAATCACTGTTTAGTTACATATATAGAAAAAAAATTGTGCAAGTAAGTGATGAAGATGTATCGAAGCGTTTTTAATTAAATATCGACTGATAACTTGTGTAAATTAGACAAGCTTAGAGAATCAGAAATAACTTGTCTTTTCAAGTTTTATTTGATCAATCACAAGTTTGTGAAAGATATATCCGTCACCAATAAGAATAGGTGTGACCAATCTTATCTACCAATGTGCCACCAATCTTATCTACCAATCTTGCCCAATCTTCCCTTCTTCACCAATGTGTCACCAATCTTATCTTTAGTATTGTGATAGTACTAGTTTTATTTATTAGCTTTCCTATTATGTTTAATAGTTGTGGATGTGTAACTATGGCTCTGAGAGCCAAAACATTATATAGTTACGTGTTTTTGCTGTTATAAGAAAAAATGTATCGAACACGCAAGGATTGAATGATTATGAGTGGCTTGTACAAAAAAAAAATGAGTGGAGAAAAAGGAGGAAAATGGCTGAAATACTCATCAATTGTAAGACATTTTTCATTCAATCTTTTTTTGTTGTGAGAATTTTGTTCATTCGTGGAAATAAGGATGAACTTATTAAGAGGCAAGTGTCTTGATACAATTAACATTCAATAATTCAGGTGTGTTAGAGTAAAATCGATCTTGACTCTCCAATCATCTGCATGGGCTTTTGGTTAAGATGGTTTATTGACATGGTATTAGTGCCATGTGACTAAAAGGTCATGGGTTTAAATCTCACCATCCTCTATTTCTAAAGTCGAATATTAAGCACCGGGTATGGGGAGTCCTACAGGTGCATTCTCATTTCAAACTCAATGGGCATTTGTGAAGATATGGGCTATTTTCTTTATTATCAATTAGTTTTAGAATGGGGACTCCTTAGATTTATGAAACGGACTTTCTTTTCTCCATTTTTGTGTAACACAGGCCCATTTGCATGATTTTTAAATACTTCGTTATAAATTTGAAAAACAAGACAATATTGTCTACAGGTATAGTTGGATCTTCGTTTGCAATTTTGTACCCTAATGAGCCTTAGCTTTTTGAGAGGTCCATACTCGAATTTACAATACCCAAATGAAGATCGTTGATGTTTTTTCTAAATTTTGGGTAAAAATGTTTATTTTTCTTATTGTACTATATATTCTATATATAAGTCTATAGAAAACATATTGGATAAAACGTCCCAATGAATTATAAGACGATCCTCCTTCTTCTAAAGCTTTTTTACCTTCATCACTCTTCTTCTGAACTCTTTCCCTCATCTTCTCATCCATATTCATCAAATTCTTAACCCCCTTTTCGATTTCAGCAGTTGTAACTAACAAATTCCCCGTTCGCGTCATAGCATTAATTTTATATTCAATGTTTGCCAATTCCAACTCTTTCACTAGCTCAAACGCGTTCAACTGTTGTTCAGCATACATCGGCCATGTAGCCATAGGGATCCCAAACCATAAACACTCTAATGTCGAGTTCCACCCACAATGAGACACAAATCCACCTATAGCAGAGTGGGCCAATACCGCGACTTGTGATGCCCACCCTATGACTTTACCTCTATGATTCGTCCGATTAACAAATCCCTCTGGAAGGGCCTCTAAAAATGCGATTCCGAAGTTCCCACCCGAGGTCGTGGCTTTCGTAGGGACCATAGAAATCAATGCCTCGATTTCTCTAGACCGATGGCTATCACCTTAACTTGTTCCTCGTAAAAGAATCTCATACTTCCGAAGCAGAGGATCACAACAGATGATGACTCAGGTTGACGATCAAGCCACTCGATAAACGATTCAGCACTACCCTTGCTGTTTAACTCCACAATGGGACCCACTGGATAAATAGGTGGAATCTTGTTTTCAATATTCAACAAAGCTGGGACAGCAAATGATTCTAGCTCAACGAATGTGTTTACCAAAATACCCTTCATTTTTCGAAACCTCCTCGTTTGTTCCATAAGCTGCTCAGTGAAGGAGTTCTTAATCTGCATCGGTGTTGGAATAACCTTGCTAGTGACCGGGTTCCTGAACCAGGGCACAACAGCCGTAAACCCCGGGTCACTAAACTCGGTCGCAGTGTCGACACCATGGTCATCAGCCAATGACTGAGCATACAGTTTGAGGTTTAGTATGGTAGCCCCTGAAGTAAAGAAAACATAAGAAGGCAAACCTAACTCATCAGCAATATTAGAATATATTAATATCTTTATATTAATTATTCATATTATGCAAATCATTGTAAATATAGTTAGCTAATATTATGGGATCATATCCTCTAATTTAGGTTTGTCAATATTAGTCTTCCTAGAATCATGGAATGATTAGAGCTAACTTAGGAATTGATGTACATATAAATGGCTACTCGTGTAACTCTTGTGAGCCAGGGAATATACAACTTTCATGGTATCATTTGCTTAGGCTTGATCCCCTGCTTCCGCATTTCCCAATTACTCTCTTTTTTTCTTTCATTCCCCTTGAGTCCTCCCTGTCCCAATGACAAACGACTCCACCACAAAACCCGGGTTTCATCCCGCTTACTCCGTTTCCAACATCAAAAATTACGTGCAAATTACTCTCGAGACAGAAAACGTCCACTATGCGTCATGGGCCGAGCTTTTCCAAAATACTGCTCGTGCTTTTGATGTTCTTGACCACATTGCTCCGGCAAAAAACACTGTCATCACCAAGGACTCCACCTGGGATCGTCTCGACGTCGTTGTTAAGAAATGGATCTATAGTTCAATCTCTCTTGATCTCCTTCACACCATTCTTGAGCCCGGTTCCACGGCCCAAAAAGCGTGGGATCGCCTCAAAGACATTTTTACTGACAATCAAAATTCTCGTGCCGTAATGTTGGAACAACAGTTTACAAACATCCAGATGGATAATTACCCAAGTGTTTCCTCCTACTGTCAGGCGCTCAAAATGATAGCCGATCAGTTAGCCAATGTGGGGTCACCCGTCTCCGAAACGCGCCTTGTCCTCCAACTTGTGACTCATCTGTCTGATGGCTACGACGGCGTCGCAACCATCATACAGCAGAGTGATCCTCTTCCACCCTTTTACAAAGCCCGCTCCATGCTCACCTTGGAAGAAACCCGACGCGCAAAAACTGCCATAGCGTCCACTGATTCGGCCCTTGTAGCCAATCAGTCCCCATCACCCTCCGATGACTCAAAACAGTCCCGCAATCAGAATCATGGTAACTCTTCATACTCCAACAATTCTAGAGGCAAAGGTAAAAACAGTCGTCATAATTATAAGGGTAAAAACCAAGGCGGCGGCAATGGGTCACAAAAACAGAATGGTAGACAGCAAGGCTCCGCCACACCCTCCACCTGGACATGGGTCCCGTACTCACGGTGGCCTACACCGCAGCAGCAAGGGTGGACACCTCCGCCCTGTCCGTATCCTACAAATTCATGGACTGCTCCCTCCAATAGCTCCCCTGGTATCCTCGGACCACGGCCTCAACAGGCATTTGTAGCACAGCCTGCCATAGTCGGGACGCCACAAGGAGCCTTTGTCCCCACGGACATAGCAGCTGCAATGCAAACACTTACTCTTTAACAGCCCGACGACAACCTTTATATGGACACCGGAGCGGCGTCGCACATGACCTCTAATAATGGTAATCTCGTTTCTTATTCTCTTTTGAGTGGTAATCAGCATATAGTAGTTGGTAATGGCAGTACGATTCCGATTCGTGGTATTGGTAATACATCCATCCCCTCTCACCATAAAACCCTCACGTTTAAAAATGTGTCACATGTCCCTGGTCTTATTAAAAATCTAGTATCGGTTCGAAAATTTACCATTGATAATTGTGTCTCTGTTGAATTTGACCCGTATGGTTTTTCTGTGAAGGATCTCAAGACGGGGACGCCGATTATGAGAAGTGATAGCACGGGGGACCTCTACCCTCTCCTACCAGCCAAACCATCACTCGCCTCCAACCCTCAAGCCCTTACTGCCATTTCGTCCGACACATGGCACAGACGTTTAGGTCATCCAGGTCCTAGTATCTTTAATTCAGTTTGTAATAATAAGGACATTTCTTGTCGTCCTCGTAATTCCGTTTCGTTATGTCACTCGTGCCAATTAGGCAAGCATGTCAAACTTCCTTTTCATGAGTCATTATCTAATACTTTGAGTCCTTTTGATATTTTACATACCGACTTGTGGACATCACCCGTCGTAAGCACAAACAGTCACCGCTACTATATATTATTTTTAGATGACTTTACAAATTTCTTATGGACATTTCCTCTAGTTCAAAAATCACAAGTTTACGACATCTGACAGGCTAAATCGCACACCTAATCAAAGATAACCAACAGGCCTAAACTAATGCAGTAGAGGAAGTCGGGATCGTATCCACAGCGAGACTAAAGAAATTCTATTTGCCAATTAATAGTCTGTATAAGTAACAAATGGGGGTTTTGATTGTGTGTTTTCTAAACTACAAGTAGTGAAGGAAAGAGAAATAAAGGGAAGAGAAATAAAGCAAGAAAGTTTATTGAAATATGATAAGAGAAATAGCTAGGATATCGGGTTACCACGGTCAACGACGGTCAATGAAGAATCAAAAGGTTAACATAAACATGGTTTGAAGGGTAATGGATAGTTCCTTCCGGTCTACTATTCGCCCTAGAATTATTAATTTACCTTTCGCTTTAATTAGGGAATTCTATTGTTCGCTGCAAGTTCTACCCTTTCCATATCTTACGATCTAGGTCGAGGTTTAACAAACTAACAAATCGGTCACATGCATTTAACCAATTTACTAACAATTTAAAGCAACGATTAACAATACGAACCAATAATTATGGCTAAACTAATAATCTAATCATTATACCGTCACATAACCGCAGTTCCCCTAAATCCTAGCACAGAAGAATTAGCTACTCATGATAGATCCAATGAAATTAACTATAACAATAAGAATTGAATTAAACATAATGGAACAAGATGGAAGAACAATTAACAATCTAATAAATTAAATAGTAAAGAGAAAGAACAAGGAAAGAGGAATTAAAAAGAAGGAATTCAAACTAAAGGAGAAAAATTCAATACCAAAAGAAAAGGAAGAAAGGTTGATTCCAAGTCTTAGATCTAAAGTTACGTAGAATGTTTAACAGTATGAAAAGCATAACCTAATTGTTCTGTCTTATAAGGCTTAAATACTAAATCCATAAGCTAGAATAATTAAGTAACTAATGGGCCAGAGCCACGAAATAACTGTCTGATTACTAGAATTAGTCGATCGACAACTTCAGATAGTCGATCGACTAAAAGTCTGGCGAATTTCCTGCACTACGCACCGAACTTCAAGAGGCCGCCATTTCTTCGTTACTTGGTCAAAACGGGCATTTTTGGTAGCGTTGGAAAGCTAAGAGGATAAGCTTTCATCTCCAATTAGAAGCACTGGATTATAAATTGTAGATCTTGAGATATGGCTCTTCAAAGTTGACACTAGTGACATAAGGCTCTTGAAATTCCTTCAAACTTACTTTGTTGATAGGATTTGGCTTGCATTTGCTCCTTTTTGGGTAATAACCTATAAAACTACAACACAACCCAAAGTAACAAATAGAGGAATAATAATAGCTAAAAGCTACGTAATAAGCATAGAAATGCGTGTCAAATAGGAGAATAAACGCATATGAAAGACACGCATCAAACCTCCTCAAACCAAACCCTTGCTTGTCCCCAAGCAAGCAAAGACTTAAGACGATGAACTTATCTAATGGAACGAAGAAAAAGCTCAGAGCTAACTACACTTATAGTGTCTAAACCCGTTTAATGCATAAAAGCTAACACCAAGGCACTAAACCAAATGCAAACGAGTTAGATCAATGATAAAAGAAACTGAACCGTCGACCTTGCAAGACTTATAAATATCGGACTCTCACGGGTCACTCATCACTCATTCAAAGCACATGGTGAGAAAATTTGTAAGATAAGAGAGAAAATAGTCACTCACCTAACTGCGACCTATAAGGGCATGCATGCAATTTAACATGATAAATACCTCTATCGACCGTACATACGCATTCCAACCAACCTGGACCAAGACACATGCCGAGGACTTACATATAGTGTGAGGTGAGGTAATTGGGTAAAAAGGGGCAAAATAGATTTTGGATATGTGGAGGTAAAGTCAAGCTAGTACAACCGTAACCAATTCGTACACTCATCCGCCTTATAAACCCAATTTAAAATTAAGATCGATGCCAAATTTGGCATAACTCAATACACACAACACGACTCCCCAAAAATGTATAAGGACAAGCACGGGAGTATAAACATTCCTCTTTCTTTTCTTTTTCAACACTCAACAACTCTTTTATTTCATGTTATTTCTCTTTTTTTTTTTTGAATGTTGGTTTTTTTTTTTTTTTTCTTATTTTTTTTTCATTCTCAAATTAGCAACCCTTTCTCATTGCGAAACTGAAATACCAAACTAACGATCAAATACGTACCCAATACAAACAATTAAACTAGCTTGACTAAGGTAGGCTAATTTTGGATTGTAGTTAAAAATCGGGTAAAAATAGGTCAATTTGGCTAGTGAAGTTTAAGGGTAAAATATGAGAAAAAAGGATTTGCCTCTCCACATGTGTCACCTTCCACAAACCGAATGCATACAGGCACAAAGAGGTAAATGTCATGCTTATGCAAATTAATGTTACATGCCTTATAAGGAGTCTTACTCACATCCTAAATGAAACTGATCATGAATGTCATCAGTTTATGAAGGCTCTAATTCCTTACAATGTTTAAGTAGGTTGCCGATATCAAGTCAAGTCTATTCGTTCAGTAAATTTTAATCAAAAACTCGTAGATTATGCAAATGATTATACAGGATGACATTAACGATGCAAGGCTTAGACTAAAGTAAAAGCATAGAAGCAGTTTCATCATTGTTATCAACCGTTCCGACTCGACCTAAATGCAAAAATAACCATGTTTTTGTATTTTGATGATTTTTCAAATTTTTTTTTTGAATTAAATAAACAATGCATGAAGAAATGCAATAAATATGAAAGCCGAAATGCAATAAAATGCAGATAGATGCAAACTAAGACAGATGCATACTCTCCCCAAACCAAAAACACACAATGTCCTCATTGTTTTTAGCAAACAATAAGCAGCATAAAAAATATAGAGAAAATGGTACGCAAAACAAGGTGAATGCAAATGAATATAAATTAAACGGAAGAAAACTTACAAAATTATACAAGATATACCTCCCCAAACCAGCCAACAACAAAGGGAGGTCGTGGCCAGCTACCACTATTCAGCGACCCTTATCCAAATATGGGTAAGAGTAGGCGCTCAAGGCCCTTAAGAGCTTATCATAACTCTGTGCATGATCCTCACAAGATAATAAATAGTAAAATGCAAAAATCAATACATATAAAATAAACCATTACATATTATTAATTTTCCCACGATGACGCTCACAGTAAACAATCAGGGTATTCCACTTAACAACAATAAGTTGAATGTTAATATTCCTATCACAAATGATCTCATATATGTCCGGTGGTCTATCTTTTGGTGAGTCATAATCATCAATCTCCTCAAATGCATTCATTTTAAGAACAACCAAAGCAGATACGTGGTCTTGATCGAGAGTTGAACTAACAATGGCTGGATGCGATTCAAACTCATCTAAGAACGCATAATTAATATTTGAGGAAAGTGGATTAAGCTCGGGTTTCGTTACCTCAATCATGCAAGAGCTGGACACCAACCTATTTACCGTCTGGATCTCGTCAGTAGTGAGCTCTCTACCTTCCAGAGCAGCCTCTAACATATCCAACACAACGTCATTGGTTCCTGAGTCATCTGCACAAGCATCTAAAACAATCAAAGCCTCCAACGGGTCCCTCATCATGGAACCCGAATAAACATTAGAGACTGACTCATCAGTGACATCAATAGCATAAGAAGTGTCCATAATAGCCTCACTGGCATCAATTATCTTCGGTTTGTCAAAAGTGGGCTCAATCACCATGTCTTTACTCTTATCGCTCACAAAAAGGGAAAATTGGGGCTTAACACTCTCAAGGGCAAACCACTCAAAAAATTCTAATACCTCATCGACGGGTTTCCCACTGAAGTCCCCCTTTCCTATGGAGTCCAGGTATGCTTGTGTAGGGTCATTTATACCATGGATAATAAACAGGCAAATTTGGAGGGAAGAAAAAACTCCACGATATAGGATAGTGTATCAAGCCATTCCTTGATCCTGTCTATATAAGTACCAAAACATTCGTTCTCATCCTGCGGGAATCTAATGGTAAATAGCATGAGAACGGTTTCAATGAACGGAAGTTCCCTGAACCAAAAGACAAACTAAATAAAAAGCAAATAAAATAAACTGTCTCCCCGGCAACGGCGCCAAAATTTGACAGGCTAAATCGCACATCTAATCAAAGATAACCAACAGGCCTAAACTAATGCAGTAAAGGAAGTTGGGATCGTATCCACAGGGAGACTAAAGAAATTCTATTTGCTAATTAATAATATGCCTAAGTAACAAATTGGGTTTAAATTGTGTGTTTTCTAAACTACAAGTAGTGAAGGAAAGAGAAATAAAGGGAAGAGAAATAAAGCAAGAAAGTTTATTGAAATATGATAAGAGAAATAGCTAGGATATCGGGTTACCAAAATTTGACAGGCTAAATCGCACACCTAATCAAAGATAACCAACAGGCCTAAACTAATGCAGTAAAGGAAGTCGGGATCGTATCCACAGCGAGACTAAAGAAATTCTATTTGCTAATTAATAATATGTCTAAGTAACAAATTGGGTTTAAATTGTGTGTTTTCTAAACTACAAGTAGTGAAGGAAAGAGAAATAAAGGGAAGAGAAATAAAGCAAGAAAGTTTATTGAAATATGATAAGAGAAATAGCTAGGATATCGGGTTACCACGGTCAACGACGGTCAATGAAGAATCAAAAGGTTAACATAAACATGGTTTGAAGGGTAATGGATAGTTCCTTCCGGTCTACTATTCGCCCTAGAATTATTAATTTACCTTTCGCTCTAATTAGGGAATTCTATTGTTCGCTGCAAGTTCTACCCTTTCCATATCTTACGATCTAGGTCGAGGTTTAACAAACTAACAAATCGGTCACATGCATTTAACCAATTTACTAACAATTAATGCAACGATTAACAATACGAACCAATAATTATGGCTAAACTAATAATCTAATCATTATACCGTCACATAACCGCAGTTCCCCTAAATCCTAGCACAGAAGAATTAGCTACTCATGATAGATCCAATGAAATTAACTATAACAATAAGAATTGAATTAAACATAATGGAACAAGATGGAAGAACAATTAACAATCTAATAAATTAAATAGTAAAGAGAAAGAACAAGGAAAGAGGAATTAAAAAGAAGGAATTCAAACTAAAGGAGAAAAATTCAATACCAAAAGAAAAGGAAGAAAGGTTGATTCCAAGTCTTAGATATAAATTTACGTAGAATGTTTAACAGTATGAAAAGCATAACCTAATTGTTCTGTCTTATAAGGCTTAAATACTAAATCCATAAGCTAGAATAATTAAGTAACTAATGGGCCAGAGCCACGAAATAACTGTCTGATTACTAGAATTAGTCGATCGACAACTTCAGATAGTCGATCGACTAAAAGTCTGGCGAATTTCCTGCACTACGCACCGAACTTCAAGAGGCCGCCATTTCTTCGTTACTTGGTCAAAACGTGCATTTTTGGTGGCGTTGGAAAGCTAAGAGGATAAGCTTTCATCTCCAATTGGAAGCACTAGATTATAAATTGTAGATCTTGAGATATGGCTCTTCAAATTTGACACTAGTGACATAAGGCTCTTGAAATTCCTTCAAACTTACTTTGTTGATAGGATTTGGCTTGCATTTGCTCCTTTTTGGGTAATAACCTATAAAACTACAACACAATCCAAAGTAACAAATAGAGGAATAATAATAGCTAAAAGCTACGTAATAAGCATAGAAATGCGTGTCAAATAGGAGAATAAACGTATATGAAAGACACGCATCAACATCTTTAATAAATTCCACAATATGATAAAAACTCAATTTAACCACCACATTAAGACATTACAATGTGACAACGGACGCGAGTTCGTCAATTCTTCATTTCATAAATTCTTCTCTACTCATGGCATGCTATTTCGTTTTTCTTGTCCTCACACTTCCCCACAAAATGGTAAGGCTGAGCGAAAAATTCGTACAATAAATAACCTTGTCCGAACCCTCCTCTTACATGCACATATGCCACCCTCCATGTGGTATCACGCCCTAGCCATGGCCACATATTTACATAACATTCTCCCTAGCAAAGCCAACAATCTTACTTCCCCAACATCGAGTCTCTATCTCCGGTCTCCGTCTTATAGCCACCTACGCACCTTTGGATGTTTATGCTACCCACATGCACCCCCATCGTCCATACACAAACTTGCCCCTAGAGCAACCCTGTGCGTCTTCTTAGGCTACCCGTCTTCTCATTGCGGATATCGGTGTCTCGATCTTGCTACTAAGAAAATTATCATTGCACGTCATGTTACATTTGATGAGAATGTGTTTCCTTTTGCTAGCCCAAACCCCACGGCCCAATCCCACTATGATTTCCCAACACATGACCCAAGTCCTTATGTCACTCATCAACTACACAACATGACCAATGACCCAAAACCAAAATATACTACCAACCCCAATCCTGAGCCAACCTCGGCCCAATCTGTTGTACTTACACAGCCCAATACCAGTCCCTCCCCAACCCGTGACCAGTCCCCTTTCACAAACAATGGCCCAACTCATGAACAGTCCCAATCCACAAATAATGACCCGCCTTCCCCTCCTCAACAGTCACCCCAAATGACCACTCGGGCCCAACATGGGATATTCAAACCCAAAAACATGTTTGACCTATGCACAACCACCTTATCCTCGGTTCCCAAATGCCCCAAAACAGCCCTCCAAGACCCGAATTGGAATCGGGCCATGAACGACGAATTCGATGCCCTCATTAAGAATGAGACATGGGTTCTTGTTCCTCGGCCTCCGGATGTCAATATAACTCGTTGTCTTTGGTTGTTTAAGCATAAGTTTAAAGCTAATGGTGACTTAGAGCGATACAAAGCTCGTCTTGTGGTTAATGGCAGGTCCCAACAGGTTGGTGTCGATTGTGACGAGACATTATTTAGTCCGGTGGTGAAACCTGCAACCATTCGCACAGTCCTCAGCCTAGCCGTGTCAAAGAATTGGTCCATTCACCAACTTGATGTGAAAAACGCCTTTCTTCATGGTCACCTTGCCGAGACTGTCTATATGCACCAACCACCCGGATTCCGAGACAGGTCTCGACCTGATCATGTGTGCCTCTTAAAGAAATCTCTCTATGGGCTAAAGCAAGCACCGCGGGCTTGGTATCAACGATTTGCCAATTATGTCTCTACTATCGGGTTCACACACAGTAAGTCCGACAACTCTCTCTTCATTTATCGTGACGGTGACAAAGTTGCTTATCTTCTACTTTATGTCGATGACATCATACTTGCCACTTCCATGGACACTCTACGGGATCATATCATGTCTCTCCTCCGCTCCGAATTTGCAATGACTGATTTGGGTCCATTAAATTTTTTCCTTGGGATTGCTGCAATTCGTCACCCTCACGGACTGTTTTTACACCAGTCTAACTATGCTCAAGAGATTGTCGACCGTGCAAATATGTCGTCTTGTAAACCCGCCCAAACACCAGTGGACACCAAGTCCAAACTCAGCGCCGCTAGTGGCAAACCCGTGTCTGACCCGACTCTTTATCGAAGTCTCGCCAGAGCTTTGCAATACCTGACTTTTACCCGTCCCGACATATCATACGCAGTCCAGCAAATCTGCCTGTTCATGCATGACCCACGGGAAGAGCACTTCGGGGCACTTAAACGAATTATCCGGTACATTAAAGGAACGCATAACTACGGCCTTCACCTCACCACGTCGACCACCAGTTCCCTCATTGCTTACACCGACGCCGACTGGGGGGGTGCCCAGACTCTCGCCGTTCCACTTCCGGGTATTGTGTCTACCTTGGTAATAATTTGATCCCATGGTCCTCCAAAAGACAGCCCACTGTTTCACGGTCTAGTGCGGAGGCCGAATACCGCGGCGTTGCAAACGTCGTTGCTGAATCATGTTGGCTCCGAAACTTATTACTCGAACTCCACTGTCCTATTCAACGTGCAACTGTTGTCTACTGTGATAATGTTTCAGCCATCTACCTCTCGGGCAACCCCGTCAATCATCAACGTACTAAACATATTGAGCTCGATATCCACTTTGTCCGAGAAAAGGTTGCGCTAAATCAAGTACAAGTCCGTCACGTCCCTTCACGTTATCAATTTGCCGATACCATGAAAGTTGTATATTCCCTTCATTTATCGTGACTAATATTGACTAACCTAAATTAGAGGATATGATCCCATAATATTAGCTAACTATATTTACAATGATTTGCATAATATGAATAATTAATATAAAGATATTAATATATTCTAATAAGCAACATCCACCATGGTAGTGCAAAACATGTCTAAGACAAACCCTACTGGCTTGGGAAACCCGTCCCTTACCCGATCCTCAACCGCCTTCTTCACAATTGGTTTGTGAAGTTCGACAACAGTCATGAAGGAGCTTGGAGACGGGTCAGGAGGGTTGGGTAAGGGTGGGAAAGTGACAAAGGTCAAACGAGTCGGGTACGGGTTGTCCCGTGACTGAGACTTAACATAGGCGGTTACATTGTTGTTACTACGAGGGGTTTTGTTGACAATATAGATGGAAATGGATATAAATTGGTTTCTTTGGACGATAAGTTTTGCGAGTTGGACGGTTGATAGCATGTGACCCATACCCGGTGTTGGAACGAATACCAACTCTAGTATGTTTCTCATGGTTTTAATTATGAGATTTGTGAGGTTAATTAGTTGATTATTTTGGAAATGATATCATAAGATGTTCTCCTATTATATACTTATATATGTATTGTAACTTCGCTGTGAATAGAGAAACACAAGGGCACTAGATGAAGCGGATACCAGATTATACCTCAAGTTGTATAATAGCATTGTATAACCAATGTATATCTAATTAAGCTTATGTATATTTTTACCGACCTTGCTTAAAGTGTAGTTTTTTTAATACGCTCATAAACTTTACATTAAAACTCATAATCTTTACAACATAGCTCGAAAACTTTATTATACAACTCATAAACTATACTATTAGTATTACAATTGGTTGTATAGTATATGAAGTGAGCGGATAAAAAGGCATTATTTATTTGAGTTTGTGACTTGGTGACTTTGTAAGGCTGATGAGTTATTGCATTAGTGCAAGTCCATGCTCTAATATTGTAGACAAATGCGGATGACAAAGAATTACGTACCGTAGTATCCGTACCATCACCATCATGTAGTGCTAAAAGAGTTAGATTTTTGAATTTTAGGGTTCTTTTTAATTAATTATGGTTATTATATTTTCAAATTCAGTTTAAATTAATTAGATTTAGCATAATTCATTTTAACATATTATTAATAATAATAGGAAAATGAGATAGCCAAGTTTTAACTAAAAAACTCGATCATGCCCCCATAATGTCATGATTTTCACTAACTATGACAACTAGTACTTTCTTCGGTGTGCAACTTCTCACTGTGATACGTTTATACATTGATAGTATTTATCGGCAAAATCGTTTGAACAAAGATGATTTCGAACATCGTCCATCACATTTCTGATAGTTATGTTATTGCATTTTTTTCATGGACACTTCAAATCACCTAAACTTTTATACATGTACTTTGTACCGCGCGCAAAGTCCGTGAATTCCCTCACCCCCTTTGCATATTCAACCTTGGGTTACTTTCTTTCCTCTAATCTTTCATACATTTACAGTCGTTCTAATCTTTTCATATTATATATCTACAATTAAATACTGTATATGTCATAAACGAACAATAACTTAACAACAACAAACAATTTAGTAACAATGTCAACCAAGAATACAAAATAAACATTATTATCCCCAATAAATCTTTTAAACAAATAATTAATCCGCATTGGGGGGTCCTTATTACTCAAACCTAAACGAAAACCAGATATATAAAAAAACTAGGTATACAATTAAAACGAGTCGGTTCCGTATCGGTAAATTTGTGATTTTAAAACCTTATATACGATACAGTTTTAAAAATGTATCGGATATACAGCTTTGCTCAGCCGTAATGTAGTAAACCTAGAAAATGGGTCATCAGATCGAGTTCAGGTCGTTCACTTCTAATCATTTTCGAGTCAATAATTTATCCGATCATTTTCGTGTTGTGCCATTGTGCCATTCTAGGTCGGTCTGAATCATTTCGGACAAGGATTTTACCTTAACTAAGTCACTTAGAGTTCGTGTCATTTCAGGTCATGTTCAAGCCCTCTAGTCATTCTTGAGTCCTGGGTTGACCTTATTTGGTTAGGTCATTTGGGTCGGATTGCCTTTACCTGGTTTAGCTAGTAAGGGCGATTATCTGAACTTTTAAAGCATTGAATTTCCTCAGTCCCATTTTCATTGTCAATTTTTTCCAAAAATGTATCAAAAAAGTATTGTTTCCTCTTAAATTAAATTTTAGTAAGAACAACAGTAAATCTTTGTTATTCCCCCTAGACAATTAACTACCATCATCTTCATCCATTAACATTATTGACCTTAATTCCTTTAATTCTAACACAAAATTGGTATTTCATCACATTTCCATAAATTATCCAAAAAGGAAATGAGGACAATAAAATTGAAAATGAGGGAATTTACCATATTTACAGTTTATTTATGTAAGTATTTATCGCCTCTCTAAAGTAAAATCTCGGCTCTGTCACAGTGTCACTGCTTTTAATAATTTATTTAAGTTAGTGCAAGTCTTTATACGAGATGTTGTATAATTTAACAATGCGCCATTCATTTAAATTATAGGTCTACCTTTAGTGTTTGTAAAATATTAATATTATATTATATTTGAAATAATAATAAAATATAATTAGTTTTTGTAATTTAAATTACCAAAATTATTATAAAATTTAATTTTTATTTATCTTTTTATAGCTTTTTAATTACAAAATAATTATTAAAATAACTTAATTTCTATAACTGTGTTAAGATAATTAATTTAAACATTTAATATGACTTTAATACTACTATTAAATATGCCTGCTTTTAAACACATTTTTTCAATTTCAAATTGGTAAAAAAATAAACGAGTTTCAAAATATCATCGATGTTTTATAAGAAATCGTCGACGTTTTTTATAAAAAAAAAAATGTGATACTTACACTCTCTTTATCTCTTACACCACAACCATCACCACCACCTCTCGGCAGCGACACCATCACTGCCCCTTGCACCACCGCACCATTACTCGCAACTGCACCCGCCACCACCGTCCACTAGGAACAAGTAAGTTGATATCAACCCATTAATCTGTATTATTTGATTTGAATTAGGTTATGATTTATTTTGTATTATTTGAATTGAAGTAGGTTAGGACCGATTGTTTGCCTTGCATTGGTTGTTGATTTGAATCGCCTTTTTGTGTTGTTATTGCGTAATTCGTGCCTTAATTTGCGATTTTAATGCTTCGTTGTTCGATTATAATGGTATTTATGTCGTGGTTGCGAAATCGAATGTTGAAATTCATAGTCCACCATGTCTTGGACAATGGTGTATCAATTTTCCAATGTATATGTTTTTTTTTATTGAGGAAAATGCATATTTTTGTTCATATATATGTACTTTGTAAAAGGTTTATTTTCCATAGTGTAATCTTTACGAAAAAAAATAATGTAACATGGATTTTACAACTTCACTTCCATTTCACAATGGGTTTAAACAATGTTGTTACTTAAGACATCTTCAATAAAACATCCTAACGATTTATAAGATGATCCTCCTTCTTCTAAAGCTTTTTTACCTTCGGCACTCTTCTTCTTAACTCTTTCCCTCATCTTCTCATCCATACCCATTAGATTCTTAACCCCATTTTCGATTTCATCAGCCGTAACTACGAAATTCCCCTTTTTATTCACAACATCCATTTTATAATCAATCTTTATTTCAACCGCCAATTCCAACTCTTTCACTAGCTCGAATGCGTTCAACTGTTGTTCAGCATACATCGGCCATGTAGCCATAGGGATCCCAAACCATAAACACTCTAATGTCGAGTTCCATCCGCAATGAGACACAAATCCACCTGTAGCTGGGTGGGCCAATACCGCGACTTGTGGTGCCCACCCTATGACTTTTCCAATATGATTTGTGCGATCAATGAACCCCTCGGGAAGGGCCTCTAAGAAGGCGTCATTGTCGCTTGGCGACTCCAAAGTTCCGGCCGGAGGCCGTGGCTTTCGTAGGGACCATAGAAATCGATGTCCTGAAAGCTCTAAACCGATGGCTATCTCCTTAACTTGTTCTTCGTCAAAGCTTCCCATACTTCCGAAGCAGAGGAACACAACGGATGACTCAGGTTGACGATCAAGCCACTCGATAACCGATTCATCACTACCCTTGCTGTCTAACTCCACAATGGGACCCACAGGATAAACAGGCGGAATCTTGTCGTTTTCACTATTCAGCAAAGTTGTGACAGCAAATGATTCTAGCTCAACGTACGTGTTTACCAGAATACCCTTCATTTTTCGAAACCTTCTCGTTAATTCCAAAATCAGCTCACTAAAGGGGCTCTTAACTTGCAATGCCGAAGGAATAACCTTGCTAGTGATCGGGTTCTTGAACCCGGGCACAACAGCCGTAAACCCCGGGTCACTAAACTCGGTCGCAGTGTCGACCCCATAGTCATCAACCAATGACTGTGCATACATTTCGAGGTTCAGCATGTTAGCCCCAGAAGTAAAGAAAACATAAGAAGGCAAACCTAACTCATTAGCAACATCCAGCATGGTAGTACAAAACATGTCTAAGACAAACCCTACAGGTTTAGGAAACCCGTCCCTAACACGATCCTCAACCGCCTTCTTGACGATTGGTTTATGGAGCTCAATAACCGTAGCAAAGGAGCTCATAGACGGGTCAGGCAGGTTGGGCAGGGATGGGAAGGATACGAAGGTCAAACGAGTCGGGTACGGGTTGTCACGTGACTGGGACTCGACATAGGCGGTAACGCTGCTAGTACTGGTAGGGAGTTTGATAATATAGATGGAAATGGATATGAGTTGGTTTCTTTGGAGGATAAGTTTTGCGAGTTGGACGGTTGATAGCATGTGACCCATACCCGGTACGGGAACGAACACTAACTCCGCTTTGTTGCTCATGGTTTTGACGAGATTAGTAAGGTTAATTAGCTGATTATTTTGCAAATGTTATGATAAGATGTGTTATATAGAAAGGGTGGTGCAAGATGGTGTTGTGCACTTGTGTGGGTATAATATAAACAGAGACTAGATGAGTAGATGCTACGGAACTCTTTAGTGGATAGTCAAACACAAGAAAAGCTAATCCGCTATAGTTTAGAGTCTGGTGAGGTCTAGTGCTCTAGTAGTGTTTACCTGGCCAATGAGTCATTTGGATCAAATTCAGGTTTGTCACTTTTGGATTATTTTTGGGCTGATAATTTACTGGGTCGCGCCATATTTAATTTTTTTTTGCTTAAATAGGGTTGAAACCTAAATTAACAAAATACGACGGGTTTCAAACTATTTTACCAAAAAAAGAGTCCATGTCACAACGAGAAGGTATAGAGGACTAAGGGTAGATCCAAACAGAATGCCACTTATACTAGCCTTATACTAGGCATATATCTTCTCGTTGTCCCAGACGGCGATTGATTGGTTTTGATACCTTCTCGAAGTTACTTGCATATTATCGTCCTAGACATGCTATTGTCATCGTCTCCGTTCTTCGTGATCCGACCACCAAATGACTATCACTACCATTTTCTTCTTCTCACTTCCCTTATCATATACACAACTTTGATTGAGTTATTAGCTTCATGATTTGAGCAAAAAATGACAAGCAATATCACCGTCCACTAACATTTTCATCTGCGGGTTTAAAATTGTTAGTGAACGGCGATATTGCGGATCGTTTTTGCACAATCATGAAGTTAATAACTCAAACAAAAATGTGTTATATTATAATGGAAGTGAGAAGAGAAGAATGTTGGTAATATTTCGTTATTTGGTGGTTAGAAAAAGGAATTTTTTGCCAAAGTAGGGCTCATCCTACAACTATTTACCAAAATAAGGCCCGTTTGAAACTATTTACCAAAAATGGGTCCACGTCATCAATTTCCGCCTTTTTATTTTTTTTTAAAATTTTTAATACATCTCGCTCTCCGGGAGAGCGAGATGCTTCAGCGTCAAATTCCAAAACCTTCTGCCAATCTATTATTTGAGTTCAGTACCATCTCGCTCACCCGCATAGCGAGATGCGAGTGAATCCAACATCTTCTCGCTCTCCCGTATAGCGAGAAGGTACAACATACATTAGAAAAGAAAACAGCCCCCCCTTTCCCCTTTCCCCTGTCATTTGATAAATTTGATGTTGATAAATTTGAAGTTGATAAATTTGAAGTTAATCATAAACCGTTTCATAGAAGTTGATAAATTTGATATTCATACAAGCTAATTGTTTTAAATTAAAACAAAACCAAACGTAATTGTCTTAAACTAAAACGAAACATAATTGTCTTAAAATAGAACTAAACATAACCAAAGTTTCATCATATACTATCTATTCTTGACGACGACTTTTCCCCTTCTTTCTTGCCCTTGACGTTGATGGTCCTTCCTCACTCTCTTGGGTAAGTTGCCTACGAGTATCTAAATGGCGAAAGTCGTATCGTGGAGGGGATGGTGGTCTTGGCTCTTCATAGTTGACAAGATGTGCTTGATTGGTGTGACGCAAGGCATTAAGTGAGCATTGTCGCATGCTTTCAATCAATGTGCAATGATTCAAAGGGACATCGTCCGGCATATCCTTAAGCATTGTTGTCGCCGTGTTGTAGTTGTATATGTTGCTCTCGGTCTACATTTTATAAATCGTCAACATTAGAAAAATAAATAGTCAAGCGAAATAAATATAATTGATATAAATTGAAATAAATAACAATGACTTACTAGCAATTGATAATCGGCGGCGGTAGGGTAGTAATAGTGATAATCCGTGTAGTCTTCAACGACTTGGCTACTATGGGGAGCAATGCGTTGACGAGTGATTGGGGTGTACCATTCGTAGTACTCATTGTCCCGGCTCATTAACCCGGAGTATTGGCTTCCCCCTTGAACTGTTTTGCGCATACGGTTTTCCCATTGGATTATGTACTCCCTATGTAGTTGAGCATAGTTTGTTGTACTATTCCCTTGTCGACTAACATCATGCAAAGGGATAGAAGTATTGCATTGTTCGGGTATGTTTTGATCCCAACCAAATTGTCGCATACACCTATTTGGAAGATGCCATTCCACCATTTCAAAGCAAATCAAGGGAGCAATTACATACCATTCCTCTTGGTTAGTCAAGCATCTAGGCGATACATGTTGGAGGACATTTTGTGTGTATGGTACCCAAACAAACTCCGACTCAACCATTCTATCAAATAGGTCCCTCAACACGCTTAGTCCTAGCCTATGGTCTTTAAATGAACGTGCTATCCTAAGCCATTTACATCCCAAAGGATCAACTCCCGCCCTCATTTGCGACACTAGTGGATAATCAACTCCTTGAACCATAGGTACCTTAGACCGTTTAATAACCGGGCGAGCAATTGGAATCCTTTCCCAGCTCCAAAGTTGCAACAAGAGGAGTGGCCCGGCAATTTGCCAAACATCTTTTTTCGTAGCCTTACATAGGTTACGATAAAGACATGCTAGTACCCCACTACCCCAACTAAACTCATCTAACTTGGTCAAGTCAGATAAAAGTGGGAGGTAAAGCAAACTTGCTAAATTACCTGTCTTGTCCGGAAACAACACCGCACCAAACAAATAGAGCAAATATGCTCTCACATATTGATGCAACGTCTCTTCATTCGCATCTTGGGGTAGGTTTTGATAGTTTTGATGTAGCCATTTAAGTTTCAATTTACCACCCTTCAACCATTCACTTGACGGCCTACGGCCAAGCAATTGCTCACATAATAAACCCCATGGATGCTCACTAAGTCCCGTAACGGCTTTACCGGTTATTTGTAGCCCCAACAAGATTTGCACATCTTGTAAAGTGACGGTGGTTTCCCCAAAAGGCATGTGGAAAGGTATGTGTTTCTTGCCTCCACCGCTCAACCAAAGCGGTGATCAAGTCATTGTCTATGGGCACATAACAAAGCCTTGATGCTCCATTAAATTGGGTATTGCTTACGTAGTCTAGCACGGGACCCGGAACTACAAATGTGGATAGAACCTTCATGTGAGTTCTACAAGTGAGTGGTGGACATTCCTTCAATAAAATTATTTGAAATATTAGAAATATGGACTAATGGTAAGTAATATTTTATGAAAGCAATATGTAATGGTATTTATTACCTTGCCATCCCAAATAGCGGTGCTTCTATGACTTTCTTGAAGATGTAAAATCCTGGGGTCATAAGGTCCGGGATCCATAATCTACAAAACAAACGATAGGCACCAAAAGCACGAAACAAAGAAATTGATATTGAAAAAGTTACTTAATAATTCCAAGTTTAATACAAAAGGTAACACAAAATTAAGTAACTAGAAATAATACAATAAGGTAACTAGAAAAAATCCGAAGTTCAAATTGTAAAAATAGAAAAGTAACTAGAAATAATACATCACATTGTTACAAAGTTCAAATCCGAAGCAGACGAGGAACTAGCTTTCGATGGACAACCGCGTTTGTTATGACCCTCCACACGACATATGCTACATGTCACCGTTGAGCGCGAATTCATTTCATTGTGGATTCTAGAAGATTTAGGCCGCCCTCCACGCCCTCCACCTCTCTTCAATTCAGGGTTAGGCACTAGTTTCTTACCAACCTAAGGAGCCCAATTAGCTTCATCGGAAACTGGGTGAAAAATTGGACGATATAAACCATATAACTCACCACAAGAATAGAAGGGATCAACATATTGGTCACTACTTATACCAAAAGACCGGCATACCGCCATCACATGTGAACAAGGGTAGTGGTAAATTTGCTACTTGTTGCAAGTACAAGTTTTTTCAGAAAGGTGAACCGTATGTGAATGTTGAGCATCAGTTGTTAGCCTATTACCACGTCCGGTGACAACTCCATAAAGTCCGGTTTGATGATCAAAAATAGTGACGGTATGATGTGCCGCTAGATCAATGTTTTCTTGAAGTTTCTTTTGCACCTTTTCAGACCATGTGTGACCTAATAACATCCTATCATTTGCATTCGCACGCCTCTCAACAAAATAAGAATTAAGGCGGAAGAAGGTTGCCTTCACAAGAGCGGTTATTGGCAAAAACCGAACACGTTTCAAAACACCGTTAAAACATTCGGAATTATTAGTAGTTTTAATACCATATCGATGTCCACCATCATGACATAAAGACCATTTGCTAGGTGGAATGTTCTCAAGTAAAGCTTTTGCACTAGGGTTCATTTCTCCAATTTTGGCCATCCCTCTATTAAATCTTTTCAATTGTTTTGCACCAGCGGTTGAAAGATAAGCTAGCTTTACTTCGTTACTTTTGAATTTCGTGTTAATGTTTGATGCATGATGTCTAATACAAAATCTATGATAGGCATGTGGTTCCACCCAATCAACATTATTCATTGCCCGCATAATACCAACATGTCTATCAGAGATAACACATAGACCCTCTCTTCTAGTGACTAAACGTCTAATGCAACCCATAAACCATCCCCAAGTATCTATACTTTCACAATCAACAATGCCAAATGCTAATGGAAAGATTTGGTCATTGGCATCAACTCCAATGGCAATCAAAAGGACCCCTTTATATTTTCCATACAAATGAGTTCCATCGATTGTTATAAGTGGCCTACAATGCTCAAAACCCCTAATAGAAGGTCCAAATGCCCAAAAAACACGATCAAATTGCTCCTCGTTTTCCTTTCCTGTCCTTTTATTCCCAAATTCAACAACGGTACCCGGATTTGCCTCTTGCAAAGCACGAAAGTATCGAGGGAGGTACGCGTATGACTTCTCCCAATCACCATACAAATCTGCCATAGCACGTTGTTTTGCATGCCATATTTTCATGTAAGAAGGTGTGAAATTGAATTGAGTGGTCATTGAGGCTCTAAGTAAAGAAATTTTAGCTCCCCAATCCGCTTCAACAAGTGTCCTTATGTGTTTGGCAATGAAGGATTTATTTAAGTTAGGATGATCAATGGGAGGAGCATCAACAACACAAGAAGGTAAATGCGGACCTTTGTAAGTGACTATAGTAAAAGCATCTTTAGTGACATCTTTTTTAGATGCTCTTAAGGTCCACGTGCAAGGAGTTGGCTTTCTACCACATTTGTATGTAACTATGGTAGATTTTGATTCCGCGGTTCGAAAAACTTGATTCCTCTCAATATGATATTGTCGGACAAATTGTGATAAAATAAGTTTGTTGTTAAACCTTTGGCCAACACAAAATTCTCCACCTTTAACAAATTCAACATAAACCCCATCTATCCATCTATTAACAAATTGTTTGTTAATAGCATGAAGCCTAGTAAACTCCCCACTAGGAGCGGAAGGTGTAACAAGATCTTCACCATCATCATCATCATCCACCTCATTTATTAAAATATCATCCTCATTTTCTTCAAATTCACCCTCATTTAGATTTACATCATATTGATGTTGATCAACACTATTCGCACTTAAAGAGACACAAAACATGGGATCCTCTCCCCTCATTACTTGACTTAACATGTTTGTAAAAGTTACATTACTTTCAACAGAGGAAGGATTAGGAATAAAATTAGATGGTTGGATTGGTGTCAAGTCAATAAACAAATCCATGGAGGCCGCATTTGAATGATATACACTAGCCCATAACGCCCTTAAACCTCGGGCATTATCTAAAGACAACAACTTATACCCTTTTACACTAGGATACTTCATCTTAATTTTCAAAGCAAATTCACTACCATCAACCTCTAATTCATCACTAATTAAAGAACAAACTTCATTAAAACTTTGATTGCTACTAACAAACACAAAAAATTGTTCCCCACCTTTATAAGCTACATTCTCTCCTTCAACCATTATCTCACCATTACAATAACAACACAAAGGGTAATTGATTTTCTCCATTTCAATTTTTCCACAACTAAGCAATTGATTAAAACAACCTAAGCAAAGATAAATAGCTATGAAATCAACTACTTAAACCGAAATTTACCTAATATGCAAAAGGGGGAAATAGATATAATCAATTATAAATTGAAATCTAATTGCAATGAACAAGAGTATCACAATAGTAAAGGAATGTCATTACCTTATAGTGTGGTTGAAAGAAATGAAGGAAAGAAATGAAGGAGTGATTTGGGTGGATTGGAATTAGAGAGTGAGAAATTCGATTTTTAGGGTTTGAGGTTTTGGGGTTTTGTTTTCTAATGTCGTCGAGTAAATGAATGGGGAAAGGGGGGGCTGTTTTCTTAAGTTGTAGTTGCTGTAGTATCTCGCTATGCGGGTGAGCGAGAAGGTGTTGATTTCACTACCTTCTCGCTATGCGGGACAGCGAGAAGCTGAAGAACTCATAACATAGATTGGCAGAAGGTTTTGGAATTTGACGCTGAATCATCTCGCTCTCCCGGAGAGCGAGATGTATTAAAAAATTTTAAAAAAAATAAAAAGGCGGAAATTGATGACGTGGACCCATTTTTGGTAAATAGTTTCAAAGGCGCCTTATTTTGGTAAATAGTTGTAGGATGAGCCCTACTTTGGCAAAAAATTCTAGAAAAAGGGTATTAACACCGAGAAGATACATGCCCAGTATAAGTATCATATGCTCGTTGTTCGTTGCCCAAGGCAGCGATATGTATCAATTTTTGTAAAAAAATAAAATTAAAACGGGGAAATGCTTACGCGTATACATTTTGGTAAATAGTTTGAAACTCGCCCAATTTTTTAAAATATTTTGGATTTGAACCCCATTTAAGCAAAAAATTCTCCATATTTTGAGTCTCATTGAATACGGCTTATATTTGTCTTCAATGAAAACGGGTCGAATTCTCTCTTACAAAGAGATAAGTGGTAGGACAAGAGGGTAATGGGACAATAAAATCCGGCTGATGGAGATAACTTTTAGTTGAAATGTCGATTGCTTTTTTAGTCACTCTATTATATTAGTAGTTCATTACCATAAGAACTAGTAGTTCATTTCCATAAGAATTTGTCAGCTCTCTAAATGGCAATCCTGAAGACAAGCAAATATGGAATATTATAGAAGATGCGGATACACATTTGAAAAGGGATAAGGCGAACATGTATTTGAGTTTGTGAGTTGTGACTTTGTAAGGTCAGTGTCTTAGTGCAAAATGCGGATGACGGAGAATTGCTTACCGTAGAATCATGTGGTGCTAAAACACTTAGATTTTTGACTTTTCTTACCAACTACTCCCATACATTTCTTTTTGCAATAGTGCAAGACTCCAAGTCCATTTTCTAGGCCAGGTATTTTACTTCCTCCCTTCAACTTCACTCTACCACTCTTATTTTTGTACACTATTTACAAGTAAACATATAATTGCAATTTTCTCTCAATATATATGTAAAAAATATATTCATGTGTGATCTTGTTTGATTCGTCTTTACGAGTACATTATTAATATCTAACTTTTATAATTTTTGCAAACACATAACTAACGATATTTACCGAGTAAAACACGTCTCAACAAATGTGAAAAAATATTTTGGTAGAGTGGAGTTGAAGGGAGGAAGTATTAAATAGTATTAAGATAGTTATTTTTGTCTGAAACCTTCAGATAAACTATATGTAACCATTTTCTATGTAGTCATTTTATGGCCAGTCTGAAAGCTTTAGACGGAAATGGCCGGCCATCTGAAATGAAATTTTGCCTTTATTGAATGAGAAGATAAAAAAAAATTAAAGGAAGTACAATTTAAGAACACAAATTCTCATTTGTGACGGACACTATCCGTCGCAAGCTTAAGAGTTAAGACGGATACCATATTCTCTCACAAAATACCCATCAAGGGTGAGTGGAGAAGCACATGGGGGTGCCCACCTTGTCCCCTCTACTAGAGCTGGCAAAAGGTGACCCGACCCGAAGAACCGACCTGACTTATCCGAAAACCGACCTGATAGAACCCGTAAATTTGCTGAACTGAAACCGACCTGAACCGACCCGAAGGTTAACCGATAAACCGATAGAACCTGCAATGATATGACCCGAACCGACTTGTGACTCGACCCGACCCGACTCGAAACCCGATTCACCCACAAACCCGACCTGACCCAAACCGAACTGAATCAACATGTAACCCGTTTTAACCCGATTAAACTCGACCCGACTCATAGCCAAATAATTTTTTTTAAGAATCTAAATTCCTTTATAGTTTGTATTTTGTTAATAAATTTGATATAAAAAATTATCGCTCATTTTATTTTTCAAAACAAAATGTAATCTTAAAAGAAATAGTCAGTTGTAAATTTTGTACGCTATATTCCAAGTTAATTTTATTAATAATTATTTTGCAAGTGATATATGTAGAAAATTTTAAATTAACGCTTTGTGAGAAAAAGATTGTTTAGTTTTGGCTCCATTGAAAACAATAAAGGGAAGAAAGAGTTATGACTATACAATCCGACCTCGGTTATTAATTATGATCATAAAATCCAAACCTCAAATACATCATTCTAATAGAGCCTATTCAAAATTAAATACGTAGGATCATCGTCAAGGTAATTCATTTAGTTCCTTGTCATACTTCATATGTCAAATGTTCAAAATTATGAACTACATAAACAACTGATTAATTTAGACCAAAAACATTATTTTTTGTCCATAATATAAGGCGAATCGGACACTGGATAGACACTCATGTCATATACTTATAACCGAGGTCGAGCAACATAAGTGTTCAATGAAATTATACAATCATCAACTTTTATAGTGTTATACTCTTATATTTTACAAATATCTTTTGTATCGAGTTCCTCTAATCCAATATTATAATTCATAAGTTCAAAAGTGATCTTTTAACAGAACGACCCAATCATTGACCCGATCAATTTTCAAATTTAAGACGACAATATAAAATACTCGACCCATCAGTAACCCGAAACCAAACCGGTCTCGACCTGATCAAGCATATTGACCTGATATATCCCGACTCATTGGTCAACCGATCCGAAACTGAACCGACCTGTTGTAGTTATTGACCCGATTAACCTGACCCGTAAGCGACCCAACCCGAACCCGACTCGACCTGAATAAGCAACTTGACCCGATCAAACCCGAGCCCGACATGACCCGAACTGCCTGAACCCGACCCGTAACCGACCTGATTGACCCGATTGCCACCTCTACCCTCTACCCATTTCCTCTCACAAAATACCCGTCGCAAGATCCGATCCGTCGCAAGCAAGACCTACTGATTTAAGAAATAGCTAGTCTTACATATGATAGAAGTACTAGTTTTAAGCCCGTGCAAAATTGCACGGGTTTGATTATAAAAACATGTAATAGGCAAAATTAAAATTTAATTAACAGAACAGATATTGGAGTTAAAATGAAAAAAAATACATTAATAATAATCAAGGACCTCAAAATTAACAAAAATATACAATGTTTATACAGAAAGAAGATAACATCATTTATGTTTTAAAAGAATTCTTTTAAACTACATTTCCTTATATAAGAATGAACTCAATTATACATGAAAACTCCACTTAGGTTTTTAATTTAAAAGACGGAAAAGGCCTAGAGAAACAGTTCCTTATTGAGGTGTATCTTTTCCTATCCCTCCCCAGTTGTACATGAAAAATTATTGTGTCGTCCGAGAGGAGCGTACTCCTTATACCTACGACTTTATAATATTCCTTATTGGTCCTCCTCCTTTAAGTGTAAGGAGAACGGTTCTCTCAGAGGACACAAGAATTTTTCGTTGTGCATATACTGCTTAAAAAAATTCCTAAAATTGTCTGTCACAAATAAGAATTTGCTTTGGTTGAAATTCATACAACCCACAATTAGACCCGGCGGAACCAACCCGATCCGAAAGGCTGGTCCGAGACCTAAAATTGACCCGAACGACAATCCTCCAATATGACCCAAAAGCCGAACGGACCCATCTGGATCAGAAACTACCTGAATCCGAAAATGACCAGATAAAATATAACTTTAAATGAACAAAAAATGACTAATTTAAGAGTAAACTTAATATTATTTACGTTAATAATAAGATTAAATTATCAAAATTAAACAAAAATAGTTAATAATATTAAAATGTTTTTTTCCTTATAACTATTAACCTGAAAATGACTCGGATCCGAAATAACTCGACCCGCTTGACCCGAAACTGAGACAACCAACATACCCGAAAAACACCCAACGCGACCTAACTCGATAATATAACAAACTCGAACAGACCCGACCTGTATCAACCCAAACCCAATTCGCTTGAGCCGTTTACCGGTTCTACGCATAATCACAAATTCACTTCCCCCATAACATTTTAATTGTTGAGATATCAGCCCATAACAAAATGAGCCATTGGATGAGATATCATCAATGTATCCATTTGTAATCAATCCTAAAATGCTAGAAACCTAGTTCCCTTTCACACGGTCACACACTCGCACCATATGTCTTTCACTATTCCGCCTCCTTTTACTTTTACATCAATATATTCATCATTTCATAACTTAAATCCAATCATTTAATTCACACCTCCACAATTTACATCTATGTGGACCATTCACACTGGTACTCCTTGCATCTCATTGACAATAGTTGTTCATCCAACTTCAAATTACTCATGCAAAAGTTAATTGAGATTGCATGAAATTACTCGTAAAATATTGGTCAAAATGATTTTGTTTTTTCTTTAAGTTCAGCTTCATGGGATTACTCGGATCAATAAATATTGAGTCTACAAAAAGGTGTTTTTTTATTACGTTTTATTATATATAAGCTGATTATACTCTTGAAAATATACTTGAAATTCACAAATTAATTTTACATTTTTTTCCATTAAATTTATTGATTTTAAATTATTTTTCATTAATCATTATTTTTAATATATTATCTTAATTAACCAAGTGGAGAGTAAATTATGAATGAAGTCGCAAACACGGCATCAGTGGAAACAATCACAGGCTAGCTGCTGAAATATAAATAAAGTTTTGATTGGTAATTGCTGTAAAAATATTTTACATTTAAAAAATCATCGCAAATTATTGTTTTTTCCTTTATTTTTTATTATTATGAAAAATTATTTGATGGGCACTGTATTAATAATGGTTGATAATTTTTTTTATGTGTTTGTTTATTACTATTAATTATTAAATCTATTGAAGTTTGATAATTATCAGATTTTTTTGTATTTAAGTACTGTTAATTAATAAATTTATTGAATTATAATAATTATAACTTTTTTGTTTTTATTGTTGAGAAAAAAATTGTACTTTCACTATAAATCTGTTGATAATGTCTCATGTTAATTGCAAAAGAATGAAAGTAGTTGAAAAATTTGTGAAAGGAAAGAAAAGAGATGACGTGGATGAATCTCATGGCTTTATTTGTTTGTGTTTTAATAGAAGAAAGATTCATTTTAACATTAAAATCTACTTTATTATGTAAGACAAATGTTTTTTGCATTCTACTTTTGTCTTATCAATCCTATATGAGAATATTTGAACCATCTTAAATATAAGACGCATATTCCCATATTAGACAAGAACTTGCCTTTAGAGAAATAGTTATAAAATATAAAGAAAAATTCATTGTCCTCCGTTCATTCTTGTTGAATCATGTATGTTGATGTTCAAGTCCTTACTTATTAAATGAATCGTGCTTGGTTAGACATGTTGATCACAGGTTGCAAAGACTGGAATGGAGCTTGAAGAAAAAAAAAACAGCTGATTACTTAATGTGAAAAATAAACTCTGCAAAAATAAATGTGTGCATTGCTTTAATTTGATAAATCTTTTTGCAAAAACTCATTTGAGTTGTGTTCTTGAACCTTATTTCGAGTTGCTCTCTTAAGATTTTGTGCTCCATCGTTCAACCCTAAGAACTATATAAGGAGACAAAAATGTCACACTTGCATTAACCTAAAACACTTAAGTTTGGATCAAAACACAAAAATAACATTCGAATAAAGTGTCGATACTCAAATTACCCTAAATGAAGATAATCAATTTGCCAATATATAATTAGTTTTTCCTTTATTAAGGAAAAATGCAATATGTACTCTATAGAAGATATATTTTCCATAGGCAAAAGCTTAAGGGAAAAAAATGTAACATTGATTTTACAATCACACTTCCATTTAACTTGCTACTACGTAAGTACTTAAGACATCTTCAATAAAACATCCCAACGAATTATAAGACGATCCTCCTTCTTCTAATGCTTCTTTACCTTCAACACTCTTCTTCTTAACTCTTTGCCTCATCTTTCCATCCATACCCATCAAATTCTTAACCCCATTTTCGATATCTTCAGAGGTCACTACAAAATTTCCCTTTTTAGTCATAACATTCATTTTATAATCAATCTTTATCTCTACTGCCAATTCCAATTCCTTCACGAGCTCAAACGCGTTCAACTGCTGTTCAGCATAAATCGGCCATGTAGCCATAGGGACCCCAAACCATAAACACTCTAATGTCGAGTTCCATCCACAATGAGACACAAATCCACCTATAGCAGGATGGGCTAATACCGCGACTTGTGGTGCCCACCCTATGATTTTTCCTATATGACTCGTGCGATCAATGAACCCCTCCGAAAGGGCCTCTAAGAAGGCGTCATTGTCGCTTGGCGACTCCAAAGTTCCCACCGGAGGCCGTGGCTTTCGTAGGGACCATAGAAATCGATGTTCTGAACGCTCTAAACCGATGGCTATCTCCTTAACTTGTTCCTCGTCAAAGCTTCCCATACTTCCAAAACATAGGTACACAACAGATGACTCAGGTTGACAATCAAGCCACTGGATAACCAATTCAGCACTACCGTTGCTGGCTAACTCCACAATGGGACCCACAGGATAAACAGGTGGAATTTTGTGGTCGTCGTCGCTATTCAGCAAAGCTTGGATAGGCAATGATTCTAACTCTAGGAATGTGTTAACCAAAATACCATTCATTTCTCGAAACGTCCTAGTTAATTCCCAAACCAACTCACTAATGTGGCTCTTGACTAGCATCACAGAGGGAATAACCTTGCTAGTGACCGGGTTCTTGAACCCGGGCACGAGAGCCGTAAATCCCGGGTCACTAAACTCGGTCGTAACGTCAATACCATGGTAATCAACCAATGACTGAGCATACAGTTGAAAGTTCAGTAAGCTAGCTCCTGAAGTGAAGAAAAGATAGCAAGGCACATCTAACTCATTAGCAACATCGACCATGGAAGCGCAAAACATGTCTAAGAGAAACCCAACGGGTTTGGGAAAGCCGTCCCTAACCCGATCCTCAACCGCCTTCTTCAGAATTGGTTTTTGGAGGTCAATAGTAGTAGAGAAGGAGTTTATAACCGGTTCTAACGAGTTGGGTAAGGGTGGGATGGTAACAAAGGTCAATCGAGTTGGGTACGGGTTGTCACGTAACTGGGACTCAACATAAGCGTTAACGTTGCCAGTGCAGTTAGGGAAGTTGATAATATAGATGGAAATGGATATAAATTGGTTTCTTTGGAGGATAAGTTTTGCGAGTTTGACAGTTGGTAACATGTGACCCATACCAGGTGTTGGAACGAACACTATCTCCCCTGTGTTGTTCATGGTTTTGATGTGATTATTAAGGTTAATGAGCAGGTTATGTGTAATTGATACTCGTATGTTGGATTGTCTGTGTTGCACTGTTGCGTGGGTATAAACATAGACTAGATGCTACGCAACTTTTTAGTCAAAGATAGTCAAACACAAGGAAGGCTAATGCACTCTAGCTTTAACTGAGTAAACTACATTTGAAGGACCCAACATATCTTCATATGTAGCAATAAGGACCCAAAGTGGTCATTATGCCATTTAATTAAATAGAGATACACTGCATGTCATTCACCATTAGTAGTTTCAGTAGGTCTTGCTTGCGACGGATCGGATCTTGCGACGGGTATTTTGTGAGACGAAATGGGTAGAGGGGATAAGGTGGGCACCCCCATGTGCTTCTCCACTCACCCTTAATGGGTATTTTGTGAGAGAATATGGTATCCGTCTTAAGCTTGCGACGGATAGTGTCCGTCACAAATGAGAATTTGTGTAGTAGTTTAGTACTCAACTACTCATTATTAGACACAATACAAATCGAAGTGTGCTAAATACTCCCTCCAATTCAATCCAAACTACCCAGTTGCTTTTTGGAGGTCAAACTTTCAAAACTTTGACCGTTTATAGATCGGAATATAAAGAACTTTGAAAGACGGAAGTAATATATTTGGTTTTGTCACGGAAATATCTTTCATAAAATTATATTTTTTGTAAAATAATTCTATATATAAAGGAAGAAAAACGCGGTCAAAGCCTTGCCTCGAAGACCACCTAAAAGCAAGTGGGTAGTTTGGATTGGATTTGAGGGTGTAGAATTTACAGCAAAATAACAGAGTTATAGACGGATACTTACACTTAGAAATGTGGGATTGAAAATTGGGGTGAACAAAATCATATGTTCGATACGGTTTTGGAAACCGTATTGAATATCCGCTGTTTTTAAAGCTTCTTTTTCATTGTTCTTGGGTTTTTTCGCATATACAAAAACGGTAAATTCGATTTTCCGAATATACATAAATCGTATACTCCCTCAGTCCCGGTCAATTGTTGTCCTATTCCTTTTTAGGGTGTCTCAGTCAATTGTTGTCCTTTCTATATTTTGGAGGATTTCTATGAGTAATTTGATCACCCAATGAGACTATTGTCCACTTGTCATCCAGTAAGTGGAACCACAACACTTTCCTTGGTCTTTGTGCCATAATGAAAGGACAACCATTGACCGGGACGGAGGGAGTATATGGTATCGATTTTCAGGTCTGCTCGTGTATTTTAATCTTTTTTTTTTCTTCTTTTTCATGATGTTATTTGTCATTTTTAATAACTGAAAAAGTAATCCTATTAAAAAGGCTTAGTCACCAAGATAATCGATGTTTTGAGATTTTTAAGTTTCATATTAAAAAATAAGGAACCATATCGAAAAACTACATAACTTGTTTTAAATTTTGTTGATGTATTTGTTTCCTTTTTAATATAAACCGTATCGAATATACAAAAATTCGCATAATTGAAATCATATACGTATAATAAAACCTTATCGTATTTTGCGAACCTAATTGAAAAGGCATAATTTAACCACGTTCTTTAATGCAAAAAACAATTAAGTCAGTTACATTGATTTCTTTTTTTGTGCCTAATGAGAAAGATATGCAAGACAATATGGGGGTGCAGTGTAGATTCGAATCTGAAAAATGTTCACTATATAGACCTCTTTCTTGGCCACTAAATAAAAAAAAAGGTACATTATTTTTACAAATCAATTTGATATTTTAATCAAAGATAAACAAATTATTGGAACGGAGGGGTAAATTAGAATAGCCTTAGAGAGTTGGATGTTCACACTTCGTAGCACATGGATGAACGTGATGATATATACTACACATTTCATAACCATAGCTATTTAGGACCAAAAATTCTCATTTGTGACAGACCGATCCGTCGTAAGCTTGCGACGGCTCAAATCCCCCTCACAAAGAGCAAGTGGGGGGTAAGTGGGGTGCAAATGGAACCTCCCACTTGCCTTGTCACTTGCTCTTTGTGAGGGGGATTTGACTCGTCGCAAGCTTGCGACGGGTCGTCCCGTCACAAGCAAGACTTATTGATTCAGGACATACACAAATTTCATTTAAGACGGGTGAAATAGTTAGGATAAGATAAAAGAAAAGTTCCTAGATATATACTAGCAAAATAAATATCTTATTTAGACAAGTGGTGTAATATTTGACTCGTTTTACACTGAAAATGGATATATTCGTCTTAGGTGTATATTTTTGTAAGACATATAGTCCAGATCAATGATTATTTTTGTCTTATAATGATCTACTTAGTGTATATTTATTTAACGGAATTACTCTTTCATATACGAACTTTACTCTTTCACATACACTTTTTCATAAAGTTTTCATATTATACCCTTTTTCATAAACCCAATTTTTTTTTTCCAAAACATATTCAAATTAACTAATCTACATCTAACCTAAATCGAATCTAATAAACTTGACCAATGAATTATAATTCTCTAACTAGTTAAGTAATTTTTCTTATAGCAATTATTAATACAATTTTTCTATAATTATTAAACAATGTGCTTAACAATTATTGTCAATTAGGGTTTATGGGTCGTTGAAGGCATGGTAGTTAGGGGTCGACGATTTTCGTCCGTTAGATGTGACTGTGATGGTTGACGGTGGCCAGTGGTGGTCTTAGGGGGTAGCGGCTGAACAGTTGTTGGTAGTGCGACTGGCCAGGGCGGAGGTTGGTGGTCAGATTGGTGGCTGGCACTGGGGCAACGCCACCGCAACGGTGGTCTGATGGTGGTGGGGAAGGGATTTGACAGCATCTTTGTGTTGATTCAATTCTTGCTGTGTTGTTTTTTTTTTGTTTTTTTAAATATTATTTAATTAATTTTTCTATTTTAAATAATAGTATTTAGATTTTTCTTATTTCTTAGTTCATTTTTTTCTAAATAATACTTCTAGTGATTAGTGTTTTTTCTTTTTAAAACATTTTTTAATTCTTATTAATTGATTATTTCAATTTAAACGGAGGTGGTGTTGGTGGTGAAGGTAACTGAGTGAAGGGAGAAAAAAATTCAATTGAATGAGGATTAGAAAAATGACAAGGGTATAATTGTAAATGTCGTATGTGAAAGAGTAAAATCCGTATGTGAAAAAGCACGTCCCTTATTTAATTACATCGCAAAGTGTACAAATTATTGTGGGGAGTCTGGGGACTAACAGAAGTGGATGGAAAATGTTTCTCTCGTCCTTAAAGCTACCCTTTCATATTTTGGGTACTTATTGCTACACATTAAGATAGTTTGGGTCCTTTATGTATAGTTTACTCAGCTTTAACTAAGTCATTTTGGGCATGCAGTGTCATTTCGGGTCGGGTCTATTGGGTCAAGTAAGGGTCACACTTTTCAAGTCATTTTCGGATCTCGGGTCAACGTTATCGGGCTAGTTCATTTTAATCGGGTTGGGATCGGGTCAGTTTTGGGTAGAAACATTCTGGGTAGCTTAGGTCTTTTTGGGTCAGAATTTGGCTTTGAGTAAGTCGTTTTGGATATGTTGGATCATTTCGGGTAAGTGTCGAGTCGTTTTGGGTCAACTCTATCGGGTCAAGTTTGGGCCACACTTTCGGGTCATATTTTAATATCGAGTCAGCCTTATCGACTTAGATTATTCAGGGGTCAGCATTGTCATGTGTCACTATAAGGGGCTATTGTCTCACGTAATTGAATATTTTATTTCCTCCTTCCCATTTTCATGTTTTGTCAACAAACTTGTTATCTTCTTTCTAAGTTAGTAAGGAAAAACCAACCTTCGTTATTGCCCTTATACAGTTAATTATCACCATCTTCCTCTCATTAACATTATCCTTATTTTCTATAATTCTAGGGGAAAAAATTGTATTTTATCCCATTTCCTAAATCATCCCAAAATGAAAAATGGACTTCATACGTCTAGTTATTTGTTTGTCTTTGATGAAAATATCTTTAAAAAAAATACAAACAATTGATTGTGACAGACGAGTATAAAATTGAGATGGAGTAACTTTTAATAGAAATTTCGATTTTCTTTTATTAGTTTACTCAATTGTATTAGTAGTTTATCCATGTGAGAATTTCTCGCATCTCTAACGTAAAATCCTCGCCACAGTCCACAGCTCATAGTGGCACTGCATCTAATAATTTATTTAATAGAGATAAGCATTATCCGTCTTCAGCTTGTGAGGGATAGTGCCCGTTTTCAATGAGAATTTGTGTTTATTTAATTATTAATGTCTCATTATATAGGACCTGCACATCGATGTAGTTTGATTTGAGAAAAATATCAATATGAAAAAACTAATTAAGAAAAATGAGTTATGTTATGAAATGTGCATTTTAATGAAAAATGTTTTTAACTCTAAGATAATGATTTTGTTTTATGAATTTTTTTTGAATTTTTTAATGAAATTTTATATTAGCAAGATAATAATAGCACTTTATAGTTTTAGTTTATAAGAGTAAGTATAAATTAAATTATTAATAATAGCATCAAATGGAAAATTTTGCCTTTTGTAATTTATGAGTTTACATCTATTAGAGTTTGATAAAAAAAAATTAGTTTGATAAAAAAATTATATTTTACTGAAATAGTTTAATGAAAGAAAATCTTATCTTATTTGTTTCCTTACTTAAGGGAGTGTATATTCGAGATAAAACATCTCATGTTACTTATTTCTCTTAGGGGTGTTTGGTTCATCCAATAAAGGTAAAATGTATGGGTTTAGAATGAGTCAAACTCATACCCAATGTTTGTTTGACAAAAGTGTGGATTTCATAATACCCATACCTTAAACCCACAAGGTACATGGGTATCAAATTAACATTTGATTGATATCCAACCTCATGCCACTTAAAATGAAACACACATGGTATGAGGAATCAAGTTCGAAACTTATATCTCCTGATTCCTAACTCATACTCATGCGCGAAACAAACATCCCCTTATTAATTATATAAGGAATAACATCATTATTATTTCATTTTATCTTGTAAATAATCCTAAAGGATTTTTTTCTTAATTTGTAGATTTAGTTTCCTTTTGCCTAGGATTGTTACTTAGTTTGAAGTTTGGAGTGTTGAATAAAGTATGTATTTGTAGATAAAGATTGTGCAATTAATGTCACAATCAAGAGTTGATTTTGTTCTTTTCTTTTTGGTAAAAATGTTGATTTCTTTCGTGACATCTCGAGTCTAAGATCTAAAAAAATTGAAGTTTACATTATTTGTCTTGTTTTCGTGTTTTATCTTTTCTTATCCATTTGATAGATAAGCATTAATGGAGGAGGTGATTTTCTCTCCAAATATTTTTTAGGTTGACGAGGGCATAATTTAGCTTGTTGGAGGGATGCATTTTCCCTACATTCCAAATCTCTTCAGCCTCCTCATATTGGAAAATGCTACGGTTACACTCGGTGTATAGAATATTCTATACACCACCAATCAAAATTTGACATGTGGAGGAATCTATTACTAGTTGGGGAGGGAATTATGAAAAGGTTTGGAGGGAAAAAATAGATTATTTAAGGGAAAGATGAGAAATATGAGAGGGAAATTTTAAGAGTTTTGATTAAATATTATATCTTGCCATTCATATAGATTGCCATTAATAATAATATTTAATATAAAATATTATATCTTACCATTCATATAAAATATTAGTATGTAATCATTTCAATCAATTTACAATAATATTGCATCAATTGCTAAAAATACCTATTAAGTAAACCAAATAAACGATGTTATTGCAATGTTAGAGATAAAGAAAAAAAACTAGATAAAAATATGTACCAAATTTGAAAAACTAATACATATAATAATTTTTGAAAATTTTAAATTTGAATTTTAAATGTTGGCTCCAAAAATATAACGAAATAAAAGTTAAGATTCTATCTCATATTTCCACAATTGCCACATGTCACAACACTACTCGTGGTGTATAGAAGATTCTATACACCGAGTGTAACTGTAGCTTTTTTGCCTCATATTCCTAAGAGGATTTGGAGGGAAATGAAAGGGAGAGATGAAATATAATCCTTTGTGTTAGCAGTAAGGAAATGATAACGTTATATCATTTGACACTCAAATTCAAGCTAATTATATGGATTTTTACTATTCACTCTCCCACAAATTGAGTGTCATTAGTAAAAATGGTAGTAGCGGTATCATTCCCCTTAGCCATACGCCTTCCTTATAATGGATATATCTGTCTTTAAAATAAAACAAGTCAAATAACACCCTCACTAGCTCAAAATGAGACAAACATTTTGTTAATCTCAATGCATTCTGTTTTTGTCTTATATGTGATAATTAATTTTTTTTAGCTTAATATATATTCGACTTAAATGAGAATTTGTGTACAATAAGTTTACTCGTTTTAGCGTATCTAAAACACACCACAGATAACGGCTGAAGGTTCCCTCGTTACCAAAAATAATACAAAACCAAAAAATTAAAAATTTGTCACAAAATAGAAGCACATAACGCGGTATAGGTTTGGTATTTTAAAGTCTAGTTGCCACTATTAAATCCCTTTACTTTTCTTTGACATTCCATTAAAGCCATCACCATTAACCTCAAACCCCCGTCCCTACTTCCCGTCAAACTAACGTTTCTTTTATTTTCTTTTTATTTGTATTCTTTCAATTCCCTTTCTCTCCTTTTCATCATCCCTTTTCTCCTTTCATTTCCCTCCTTCGATTATCCAATTTCTATTCCACTCAAAAAACCCAATTATCAATCAATTAAAATTTCAAAATTACATGCAAAATAAAAACCATTTTGATGCATTAGTTTGATTATTACTGCAACGTGTCCATTTTGAAAATTATATATTACGTAACCATTAATGAATTTCCCATGACTATTATTTAATGTTACCGTTGGTCTTCTCAACTGTACCCTCCTCATTACTTCACCCACCTCCTTCATTACCATACATACACTATACTACGTAATACGTACCGATATCGTATGACTTTTAATTAATGAATCGATCTTTCCCCTCGTAACAATAACATGTCTTTTGTTACAATATATCTTCTTTTTCTAAGCTTTGCGGTACTTGAAGACCAATCGGAGTCGGTCAACAGTGAAGGCATCTCTACGCGCGCTTGCGGGGGAGTAACGGTGAATTATCCGTTTGGGTTCGAGGCTGGGAGTAAATTTCAGATAAACTGTACGAAGGATGGAACAATGGAGTTTAAAGGGTATAGTATACGTAACATAACGTGGGATAGTATATGGATTAATCTTCCTACAAAATGTAATCGATCAGTGGATGAATTGCGTAAGTTATTTGGGTTAAATTACGCGTTAACCTCGCAAAACGGACTAGTTTTAAAAAACTGTAGTGTAAAAACGGCGTCGTTGAATGAGGTTGGGTGCGTAGTTTCGTCGAAATTGGTCGAAAGTCGGTTCGGAGTTGAGAATTGTGTGAGTAATAGTAGTAATGTTAATGTGAATTGTTTTCCTTCGAGTGGAAATGGTAGTAAAGTTTTGAGGTACGAGGATGTCGGAAATCTTGGGTGTAAGTATGTTTTATCGTCAATGATTGTTTTTGGTGGTGGTGGTAATGGGAGTGATGATGGTGGGGTTGGTTCGGATGTTTCTATCGAGTTTCAAGCGGTTCAGGTCCGGTGGTGGATTATCGGGACGTGTCGTTGTGATCCTAATGCGGTTTGTAGTACCGTAGGATCGGACGGGTTTGGGTGCAGGTGTAATGACGGATTTATTGGTGATGGTTTTTTGGATGGTCATGGGTGCCGTAATGGTTAGTTGATTCTAATTTGCTTTTATTCAATTTTTTCAAATGTTACTTTAATGTTGTCCATTTTATCACCTTTTAGGTAGTTTTGATCATTATTGCATCCAAAATGTCTATAGGTACATGTAGTAGTTGTCACGTTTGGGGATTTATGGCCTGAGACTATGCGATAATTATCCTTCAATGTTGTCGTGTTTGGGTTATATCCAGAGACTATGCCTAGTGGCTAGTGCACACCTGAGGTGGCAGCTGCGGGTTTATACCGAGTACGTCATATTTGCATGTTATTAGTTAATTGGCAAAGTGGCAAAGTTGAGGAAATTAGGTAGGAAACAATAGATGAGTTTATGTAATAACATAATTAGAAACTCCACCTATGAGTTATTATTGAGTTAAAGCAAAATCATGGTGATATAAAAATGAGGAAGGAGATTTCTAGGAAATAGATGGGTGACATCAAACACATGTGGTGTGTTATTGATTAATTGATTGAATTAGAAGCTGTCATTGACATAACTAGTAAAAAAATACTTGTTTTTTAGAAAAGTCAAAAGGGTTTCATGTGCAATTGTGCATTATATTTGACCATAGATTCAATATAGGTTGCTTTGAGGTGAGGATAATTAGGTGATAATATGAGTAATCCCTAAATGTCTGGTAATTGTTATTAGTTTATTCTTAATGTAATTAAGGGATAGCAAAGAGAAGCCGCAATAGATAAGAGATGTGAGGAAAGCATTGACTAGTAGTTAAACAAGTATGGTTCAATTAGTTAACCTATCATGGTCTAAGTTTGAACGTTGAATCTAGAAATATCTATTCTTAATGCAGCCAAAAGATTCACTACTTGTGTACTATTGTTTCTTGAGGATTATAATGAAATTAAACTATGGACTCATTAAACTGCTTATGGTTTTTCTTTTTAAAAAAGAATTTGTAGTGTTGTAGTTAGACCCTTAGATGTCACAAAAATGACTTGGCTCGAAAGACCCAATCTGCACCTGAAATTAGAGGTTCTGAATTTGACATGTAACTCGAATTGACCTGAATCCATTTGATCCAACCAGAATGTTTATTGCTGCAAGTGACCATTTTCTATGAATAACTTGATAACACACTCGAGAATGACTTGCTGAATTCTTACGAACATGAAATGACCCGACCCTAATAAAACTGACCCGCATGTTTGCCAAGTCTAGTTGTAGTGACCATATATGCAATTCTCGGCATTATTTTTCTTATGGGTCATCCGGAAGTAGTTCTTTAGTGTATCAGTGACTTAGGCAAAGGTAGCTTACTCTATCCCGCGGTTTGCAGGAGCCTTTGAGACAATGAGGGAATGTTCTTGTAGATGTCAATGATAAGCTTTTTCTGGATTCTAATTTCTAATTTCTAATTTCTAATGGATTCTAATTTTCGGTGATGAGTCAAACGTGGCGTGACAAAGCTTTGAAACTTCTTTTGCTTCAGCCATGCTTTTCTTGACTAGACTAGATATGCTTCAGTTAGGAGGGCTCTAAACTGAACCTTTCAATGAGCAATTATTGACTGAATGCAAGGATAGAAGTACTGAAGTAGTAATGAAGTTGGAATTTCTAAATCACAGACAGCAACCACTTGTTAATTGACTGCAGAGTTTTATTTTTCACTAAATACAATGGAAAAAAATCAGTCATTGCTCTGGCTTATATGTGACTCTTCACTCGGCTCGTCCCTTTCTAGATAGAAAAAAATTATGTTCAGGGAAAGCAATCATGCTCTTACTCGTACTTTTGTTCCGCCTCTTCAATGTTATTTAAGTTTCAGATAACTCTCTAAGTCGCAACTAGTCTGTATAACTCTCTGCCCTGTTTACTGATCATCTTTTACTCGGGCTTTTGAACAGCTACAGATGCTGATGTTAAAATCCATGATGGTGATACTGGAAGAAATAAAATTGCCGTTCTCATTGGAGGTAGTGGTAGTCTATCTTCACTATCGGTAAACGTTAACCTGCAATACAATGCTGTTATACTTAAATACAGTAAAACCAGTAGGCGTGAAAACACTGTGCACAATTTTTTATACAAAGTAATAGATAAAATGACTTGCTTACATGTTCTACTGTCAAAATATGCTAGGGATTCTTGCTGGAGCTGGTTCGACCTTAATCCTAGCCACACTTTGCTACTTCTGCAGACGTCGATCAACTTATCTGAAAAGTCAGGTGAGCGCAAGGCGACTTCTCTTTGAAGCTGCTGGAAACTCTACAGTTCGACTGTACGCTTACAGAGAAATAGAGAGAGCCACCAGCAACTTTAGTGAAAAACAACTCTTAGGAACTGGTGCATATGGCACTGTTTATGCCGGAAGACTTCACCACAACGAGGATGTTGCCATTAAAAAGATAAAACATCGAGATACTGATAGCATCGAACAAGTGATGAACGAAATCAAGCTCTTGTCTACTGTTAGTCACCCGAACCTAGTCAGGCTTCTTGGTTGCTGCATCGAGAATGGTGAGCAGATTCTGGTGTATGAGTACATGCCGAATGGAACTCTTTCGCAACATCTTCAGAGAGAGAGGGGCAAAGGGCTTCCTTGGACTATTCGACTTGCTATTGCATCGGAAACTGCCCAAGCCATATCATATCTTCACTCTGCCATGAACCCTCCAATTTTCCATAGGGACATAAAATCAAGCAATATACTCTTGGATTTTGATTACAGGTCAAAGGTAGCCGATTTCGGTCTTTCCCGACTTGGGTTGGAAGAAATGTCGCATATCTCAACAGCTCCTCAAGGGACTCCGGGATACGTTGATCCTCAATATCATCAGAATTTCCATCTTTCCGACAAAAGTGATGTTTACAGTTTTGGGGTAGTCCTGGTCGAAATCATAACTGCTATGAGAGTGGTGGATTTTACTCGGCCCCACTTAGAGGTGAATTTGGCTGCTCTGGCTGTTGATAGAATCGGTAAAGGGCGAATAGATGAAATAATTGACCCATTTATTGAGCTGCACCGGGACGCCTGGACTCTTGCATCGGTCCACAAAGTAGCGGAACTTGCTTTTAGGTGCCTGGCTTATCACAGGGACATGAGGCCGTCAATGATGGAAGTTGCCGATGAACTAGAGCAAATTAGGCAAAGCGGGTGGGTTTCTATAGAAGAAAACATATGCATGGGATCTTCAGTAGCATCTTCTTATTCATCGCCTTTTAATGGCAGTGAGAGATCATTTAGCGGGATTTCGACCAAGAAGATAGTTGGAAGTCAGAGACTTATTCTGCCACAAAAGCCGAGTGATCATCTAGATTCACTTGAAGAAGTGCAAGATGGTTCGCCGGTGTCGGTGCATGATGCGTGGTTTAGTGAACAGAGCTCACCTTCAACAAACAGTTTATTGGGTAATGTAGCCCGGTAACCCTGTAAGCACAGCAATTACCTCATTTTTCTAGCCTTATAGGTACTCCACTCTGTCGTAGAGTATGTGCACATAAAAGAACAGTAGGATACTTTTGCTGCTTATTGTCGTTTTCTTGCGACGAATTCAAATCCAGCACATAAGGTGGTGGTACATATGAACTATGTAAAGCTGGAAGCCGAATCTAATGGTTTTTTTGTAAGACTTTTGTTTGGTCAATAAAGACGCGCATACGACAATACATAGAGAGGAGGGTTTATACCCGAGACCTAATGTACTAAGTAATTCCCGATACTAATCATTGCATCACCTTTGCATGAAATGAGATGACATTGGAACTCTTCATTTTCACTGTTATCATTTGATGTTCTATACTCAGACATAAGCTTGGACACTTTATGTCAAGCCAACAACATGGACTTTCAGTAAAATAGTGATTTCTGACTCTCAGCACATATGTCGGATTCTTCTAACCTAATCTGAGTAACATGGTAGCAACTGGATATCTGACACACGTCTGGTGCGTCCAAGACTCTATTGCGACATTTAAATCGATTTCTCAACTGGCCAACTTCCCAACACTTTTTTTTGGGGGTGATGGTACATATCATTCCTTCTCTGTAAGTTACAACGGTTATAAGTAGGGTGCGTTTTTGGTTAACCTTGAAGGATTGATCTTAACTCGTTCATGCTTCATCAAATACCTTTCATCTCATATACCTATCTCAGTCTTTTGGCTACGATACATTTCATTTCATAAAGCAAAAGCGAATTTCCGAACTATTGATGTTCAGATGATCACAGTCATTTTTATCAAATAGTCATAATTTTACTTGTATTAAAAAAATGTTGGGTGATCAGTACAAACTGATTTACATAATTCTACAGATTTTAAAATACAAAATATCAGGAACTTTTAGGCTCAGGTCCAAGAATGGCATTAACAACAGAAGTAGCTACTAAAACACCTAACGCTTCAGCTGCAACCACAATTCCAGCTTGAGTTAACCCACCAACAATCCCCCCTTCCTCTGCTGCTTCTTCAATCTCCTTCTCTGCCTCGACAACCCGCTTTTCAGCTGTCTCGAGACCCTTCTCGGCTGTCTCGATCCCTTCTTCGATGATTTCCTCGGCCTTCTCGAGTTTCTTTCTCAGTCCGAACAGCGGGATGTTTTTGGCATTGGCAGATGGTAATGTGATTGCTGTCAGCGACGTAGTGGCGGTGAAGACGAGGAAATCTCTCCTGCTAGCCGATATACGACGTGGGACGGGGTGTCGGGTCGCGGTGGAGTGGGAATTGTGTAGTGGTTGGAGGGTTTTAGGGAGGGAGAGTAGGAAGGAGGATGCTGTGGATGCCATGGAATGTGAATGATGTAGTTAGTGATAGCTTGATAGATGGTGAATGTAACTTGACCTTAATAGCACATAATATATGTGGTGTGTAATATGCCTCAGTGCTGCCCAAATCACTGGATGTTAGTTTGTTACTTGGCCCCGGAATGCAAGAGTAGTCAAGCTAATAATATACACGAGTCTTGTACACATAAGGATAGCAAATGGACAATGGGCCCGGATCGGAAGGAGTCGTTTTAGTATCTTTAGAGTTTAGACCGTGTTCTTTTCGGCTGAAACTAGCTGAACCAAGTTAAATGGGGGTGAGTTGAAGTGAAAGGAGTTGAAGGAATACTTAATTTTGTGAAAAAACGAGCTGATTAGATTTGACTAAAGCTAAACTGAACTGAACAAAATATAATTGAGCTGAAATAAAACGAGCTGTAATTAAACTAGAAAGAACAAGGGCTAAGTCCAAACTCTAGAGCTATGGATTTAGTTGCGGTTCTATACTTGGCAATTCTCATTCCAATGAACACGGGTTGAGTTGCCTCTCATAAAGAGGTGAGTGGGCGGTCAAGTGAAAACCCACTTGGTTTCCAACTTGCCTTTTATGTGAGAGTCAACCTAACTCGTCCTCATTGAATACAGATATGTCTATTTTCAATGAAAATTAGTGTCCTATACTATAGATCGTCGTCATTTCATGGGTGATTAAAACAATCAAAATCGAAAGAAGCACTTAAATAGGTCCAATTATTATGGAAATTATAAATGTATATGTCGTCTATAATAAGAATTTGTGAATAATAACCGGGTACAATTATTATTACTCCATTATTTACTTCCTCCCTTCAACTCCACTCTAGCACTTTCACTTTTGCACACTATTTACAAGTGATCCTATAATTGTAATTTTCTCTCAATATATAAGTAAAAAATATATTCATGTTTGATCTTGTTTGATTCGTATTTACAAGTACATTATTAATATCTAACTTTTATAATTTTTGCAAACACGTAGATAATGATATTTACCGCGTAAAATAAGTCTCAGCAAATGTAAAATAGCAATAGGATAGAATGGAGTTGAACTGAGGAAGTATTTGTCCAACGAATGACGCACTTAAATAGGTACAATTATTATCTCCTTCCATACTTTTCTTTTCCGCCATTACTAAATCCAAAGGGTTTAAAACTTGCGCGCAAACAACACCAAAAACAAAGCTTCCTCATTCTCGAAGCTTTCATCTTAAAACAACAATGGCGGAACACCGTATAATAAACCCTACAATTGTCGAACAATCGGAAGTAACAAAGGAGGCAACAATTGAATCAATTGCGTCAACAAACTCTGAATCTTCCGTCAAAATCCCCCAATTTTCAAAAACCGCGTCCGTCGACGAGAACTCTCTTGAATATTCCAATGAATTGATGAAGAAAGGTAACGACGCACTCAAAGAAGGTGATTTCCCTGAGGCCTCTGAGTTTTTCAGTCGCGCACTTGAAATTAGGTTAGGGTTTATCTTTCCTTCTTAATTTCTTTGTTCTTGATTCTTTTAATTGAATTTGTTGTAAAAATTTCTGTTGTTTGTTAAGTGTTTGCTGGAATTTCTTGAGTTTAGTGAAGTTCAGGTTCAATTTCAATGGTGATAATTCGAATTAGGGTTTTTGATATAGAATTTTAGGTCTAATTAGTGTCCAATTCTATGAACATGTGCTACGACAAAGTGTCGATTTTGCTGAAATTGTTTGAGGTTAGTATAGTTCATTTTTTATTGGTGATAATTTGAATTATGGTTTTGGATATATTTAGAATCGTAGTTCGAATGAGTGTGCCATTCGAAGCAAATGTGCTACGATAAATTGCATTAAGTAGGATGATGTCGATTTTCGAAAATGAGGAATGATTATTGATGTACTGATATACAGAGTTCTGACTTTCTTCTTATGCAAGATTGGGTTTCAGTGTTGTGATTTTGCAGTTAGAATAGTGTAGTCGCGGAAGTAGGGAAAGAGAATGTCAGAAAATTGTCAATAACCAATTGTTTTTGTTTTGGGTGGAATAGACGTAAGTACGTAACTGGTTGACATTGTCGGAAAAAGAGAGAAGTATGCGAGAGTTATAATTGCCGGTACTCGATGTGATTACAAATTTAGTGTACAAGGAGCATTTTAGAAGGGTGGTCTTGTTATCAGAGTAGTGTTGTCTGAAAATCAAGCGAGATAAGTAAAGAAGGTAGCATGGGGATTGGGTTTTCGCTCACCTTTTGGATAAATTGGTTGTAGAAAACCGAACTGAGTTGATATATTTGCTATATAGGAACTTTTTTATGAAGCTTAAAAGACTATAGCAAAGGGTCTGATAAAGCTTTTGTGATTGTAGAAATTGGAGTGATACTTGAAATATGGCCGAGTGGTCGAGTGGAAGCTTTCATAGAGTAGGAAGTTCATGGTGTTAAACCTCTGCCATTCCTGCATAAATTGCATAAACCTCGTTTTACTCAATCAAAGTCGAAAGATAATGTCTTTCGAAGTTAGCTTATTTCTATTGGCTGTTTGATTGATTTCTTGTCATGACTGTCAATTTTCAGGGTTGCCAATTATGGTGAGCTTGCACCTAAATGTGTGAATTCATACTACAAATACGGTCTAGCATTGCTTAGCAAAGCGCAAGAAGAGACTGATCCTTTGGGAACGATGCCAAAGAAGGATGCTAAATCCCAACAGGGCTCTGTTAAACTTGACAATGTTGAGCGCACATCATCCGTAGCTTCTGTGTCCAGTAACGTTGTGCGATGTTCAAGTTCTATTCAACAGCAGGGAACTAAAAATGGTAATTTTTCTGGCATAATTTTATTTCTGTTCAAAATTATATTTGCTTGTGTTTACGTTCAGCTGGATATTCACTAACTGCTAATGACAAATATTTTTGCACTTGGAACTCTTGGGAGTGTATTAAAACTTAACTGCCGTTGATTCACTAGTGCTTAAGGAGTAGAGAGTAGATACAAATTGAAGTGATTATTTCACACTCACTTCTTTTTTTCCTTTTACAATAGTGAGGAGGATTGAGTATATTTGTCAGCTGGACTTGTCTGCTTGATGCGGGCAATTTATTATTTTTATCCTGGATATAGTTTGCACCAAATCAGAGGAAGACAAAGTTGATGAGAGTGACACGGAGGAACGCGGTGAAGAAGAGGAAGATGAGTCTGACTTAGACCTTGCATGGAAAATGCTTGATCTTGCAAGGGCTATTTCTGAGAAGCACTCTAAGGAGACAATGGATATGGTTGACATACTGTCAGCTTTAGCAGAAGTTTCGCTAGAAAGAGGTACTGACGTATTGCTGCAGGTCTAATAATTATGCGGATCCTTTTTATTGGCTTATAGCTTCCGTGGTTATCCTTCTACTTAATTTTATATTATCTGGTTTGACATCTTTGTAACCTGTGCAGAGGATATTGAAACATCTCTTAGTGATTATCAGAAAGCACTTATAATTTTGGAGTGTTTGGTTGAATCAGATAGTCGCCATATTGCTGAATTGTATCCTTTCCATTTTCTGCACTTGAAATCTGGTATGTCATATTGGTAATCTGTTCAGGGGACTGTTGTTTTTTCTTAACCAATGACTATTGGGCAGCCAATTTACACGTCTGCAGTGATGGACTTCTATGATCAAATTCTCTATGATTTGTGTTATCGGCAAAATTATGTCTGATTATGTATCAGCCGCTAATTTTTAATCAGATAAATTTTGATTGATGCTTTGTGTCTGCTAGAGTTTAAAAAATCTCCATTTGTTTCACTCGCCATGTCTAAGTCAATTCTTTAATATAAGTAAATGACAAATCAATTACTTATTCTTGTTTAGCTTGGTTGAACATCGTAATATTATCAGAAGCCTTTACCGAACCAATGTAAGTCGGCCCTTAGAAAGTAGAAGGGTAATTTTGTATATTTGTTATATACCTTTGTCTTTGTACAGAGAAAAAACGTAAAGAGTTCGCCGGGACGAAGGGAGTATTAAAATGTACAAAATTCCCCTTAATATCTGTTAATTGGTAACCTTAATTATATACACTATCAGAAACTTCCGCATCTGCCTTTGTCTAGAAGTTGGGTCAAAAGCTGAAGACGCTATCCCATACTGTCAGAAGGCTATCTCTGTCTGCAAGTCAAGGATACAGCGCCTGATGGATAAAACGACGAGCCCGTGTGCTTCTACAACAACTTCTGAAACTGTTGGAGATGGGGTTCACTCTTCAGTTTCCTCCAAGTCTGAGACTCTCATACAATGGGAGATTGAAACCCTGACGAGCCTTTCCAGTGACCTGGAGAAGAAGGCAAGTTTTCTACTTCTTCCTTGTTTCTACCTCTCCCTTCCTACGACATGTATGTGTTTGTCAATCACTTCATCTGTTGCTGTATTCTATTAGTTTTTTTGTTTGTTTGTGGTACCAAAAGCTTTGGATCCTCTTTAGGTTGTTCTTTTTGGTTTGTGTTTCGTCAATTTAGGTCGTACCAGGTTTGTCGGGTTTATGTGCAATCCCGCCCAAAGTCTTTTTTTCTTCTGCGTTTGGGACGTTCCTAAGCTAACACCACACACTCGCACCCATGGCAGCTTGAAGATCTGCAACAACTAGTGTCTGATATTCTTGGATTGGTGGCTGCTAAAGCTAGGATTAGTGAGCAGGCATCAGCATCAGGATCGACCAGCTCTTCACGCCTGGGCACTGTTGCTAACAATGGAGATTTCGATTCTCCCACTGTCTCTACCGCTCACACTAGTAGTGGAACTCCTGAAGTCAAGCATCTTGGTGTCGTGGGCCGGGGTGTAAAGCGGCCGGTTATGAGCTCGCCCGGTGTAGAACCAAGCTCCATTAAAAGACCTGCTCTTGACCGTAAACCTGATGGCAACGCTGATGTTAGACTTGCTTCTTGAGCAATTTTAAACGTAGCACATGAATTTTGGTATGTAAATTCCTTAATAGGCTCCGAATATAACATTGCTATCATCGAGAACGAACTTGCTTGTTTGTTCTTTTTGTATCAATAAAACTTGGTAGGTAACCATGATCTATCTCTGCTTCATTTGTTACACTTATAGAACAGCTGGTGCGGATAACTATTAACTATTACTCCGTACAAGGCTAAATACTGATGGTCGAATAAGTGGGCTGGTATAGAGGGTGTGAGCCTATCACGCCTGTGTAAGCCAGGATCCTAGGACCTTTATTAGGGTTAGGGATGGCCTCGTCTATCTCGCTTATTGTGTTACCCACAAAAGAAACTACTTCCTCCGTTCCATTTGGTTCTTTACGTTTGCTTTATACACGTACATTAATGCACGTTTTCATTTGTTCATATCTTTAGTTACATATTATTAAAAAATATAAAAGTTTGATATTCATCATGCACTCGGTAAGACGATTTAAACAAGATCCCGCATGACTATATTTTATGCTATATATTAGAAGTTGTAGTAAAGATTCTCATCACTTATGAATAGTGTCCAAAAAGCAAATGTAAAGAATCAAATGGAACGGAGGAAGTATTTCTTAAGGGAAAAAAAAAACAGGTTTTCACATTTTCATAATTGAATGAAAGAAAAGGTATCAGAAATCAAGATCTGTTTCGTACCTTCCTAATTTGATTTCTAATGAATACCGATACCTTTTTCGCAAATCAAATGCCGCCAGCCGCCCTCTTATTAGATTAAAATTCATAGTCATAACATTTAACAATGACAAACAAACGGTTTATTTTTTATTTTTTTTGTTGGCAGTTGTAAATGATAAAACATGCTACATTTCCAGCGTACTCGCAACTAGAAGTTATAAAATGGGTTAACAATGAAAAAATCATGCATTTTCATGTATAATCTGACTGCAAACAAACGGTGAGTAGTATATTGAGAAGGAAAAAGAGTGGCATACCCAATCTCATAGATGGATAAGTCTTGTAGCAGCACAAGGTATACTTCCTCCATTCAACTCCACTCTACCATCTTACCATTTTAATCCATTCATTTCCACTCTACCACTTTCTAAATAAAGACAAAAAAATTACCCTTTAATCCTTATGAAACCATCTTATTTACTCAATATGCCATTATAGGCCCACCATCTAATCAACATAAATAAACACCCTAATCTATTTCTGGCCCAATTAATTAACTAACCCAACCCAATTATCCTAACCCATTTACTAACCCTTCCCTCCAAAATCCTTAACCCAGCCCATATATACCCCCCTCATACCCATTCAAAAAACCCTAAAACCCAACCCCATATATCTCCCTCTCATCAACCCTAACTTCACTTCATCCGCCTCCAACAAATTCACCTACTCTCCCTCTCTCTCTACAACTTCAAAAACCCTACATATCAACCGCCTCCTTCTCTCTACAAATCATCCGCCTCCTTCACCTAGTCTCCCTCTCTCTCTACAACTTCAGAAACCCTACAACTCATCCGCCTCCTTCTCTCTACAAATCATCCGCCTCCTTCACCATTACTCATCCGGCCGCCTCCTTCACTTCATAAACGAATGGTGTAATCATCCTCTTCCTCACATCTAACCGCCTCCATCTCCCTCTTCTAAAATCAGAAACCCTAAATCCTAATCTAACCGCCTCCATCTCCTTCTTCTAAAATCGCCTTCATCCTGTTATACACACCATAAACTCTCTTAATACTCCAGAAATCCATGAATCCGTCCCATGCAAATTGCGGAAATGAATGTTTACAATGCGTTCTTGATTGGTATAATGCCGGTTCCTCAGAAGTTGAGGAAGATGATGATTCTGGGCCAGATTCACCTCCTCCAAACATTTTGGTACCCGACTCCCTAGATCCTAATGATTTAGGGACTGAAGTTGAAGAAACGGAGTTCGATGATGGTGGACTATGTCTTCCTATTACTCCTGAGATCGATGATGGTACAGTTTCTGCTCCTAAATCCCCTGAGATCCACAGGCCGCATATTATCCCTTCTGTTTTGGAGGAGGGTTCTGGATCTGTTCTGCCGGAATCACCTTGCACTAAGAAGTTAAATGCCTTTAAAAAAAGGTTGGAAGAAAAGCGTAAACTAGAGAGGGAGAACCGGGTTCCTGACTCTGGAGATAATGTGGTGTGGGATCCTGAATCGAATAGCGCGAAGAGATTTCGGGCTTATGAGGCTCGGTTCTTGGCTAAGTATAAATAAACGAAGCTCTTGGTATAATCACAAACTCTTATTCTTTTACTGTTTTTAACTATACATTTATGGGATAAATACTGCTGGGAATTAACTTCTGTTAGGTTTGAGATATAATTTGTGAATTTACTTTGCTATATTGTTTGTTATACTGCTGGGAATTAAGTGCTGTTAGATTTATTTTGTGGCCATTGTTTGTTTAGTTTAGTATACTTCGCTATATTTTCGTTTAGTTTACATATAAATGCTGCTGGATTTTTTTGTTGTTATGTTTGAGATAGAATTTGTGAATTTGTAAATATGATCAACTATGGCTTTATCTTTTAAAATGATAAAATTTAAGTCGGTAAATGAGTGAGTCTTCATCACCCTTATTGGGAGAGTCTGTCAAAATGATACAATATGAGTTTGTAAATATGATATTGATTCTGTATTGGTGAGTTTGTAAATATGATCAACTATGGCTGAGTCTATTAAAATGAAAATTTAAGTCGGTAAATATGGGTGAGTCTTCAACTATGGCAGAGTCTGTTTTAATGATACAATACGAGTTTGTAAATATGATATTGATTCTGTATTGGTGAGTTTGTAAATATGATCAACAATGGTCGAGTCTAGTAAAATGATAAAATGCAAGTCGGTAAATATGGGTGAGTCTTCAACTATGGCAGAGTCTATCAAAATGTTACAATGCAATAAGTAAATATGATCAACTATGCGTCTAAGAAAAAATAAAATGCTCTGCGAATATTATAAATTGTCCAGTCAATATGAAGTAAAATGTAGAGATTAATTCTGAATTGTTGAGTCTGACTATAATACCGTGTCTGTGATTATTGTTGGTTAACTTAAAATCACATAGTTAAGTTAATTGTTGGTAGTGACTATTTATTGATGGCGGTCAGCGTACATGACTAAGTCTGATTACTGTTTGTCTACACGATTGAGTATGTGAGTCTGTTTACATGACTAAGTCTGTGATTAATTTCTGCTTTTTTAATTGTTAGTTATCTGAATATGGTTAAATAAACTAATAAATCTGGTTCTATATAGAGAGTTAATGATAGTGTTTTTTTTTGTAGCTCAGTGATGAAAAATTCCTTAATGGTTTGAGAGCTTTATTGTTTTTGTTATACATGAGTGGTAAGTGGCCATTAAATAAAAGTAATTAAGCCGCCACATGGTCTACCAATGAATGGTGTGTGTGTTCATCTACTTGAAATGCAGTTTGAATTAGTGCTCTATGATGACTACACCTGACTGGTTTGAGAGCAATGTCACTTGTTGCCTTTCTCATTTCTGTATTTCAGTGGATAGCATGGTCTACGTTCATTGGGTGTGTGTGTCGGTGGCTTTATTACTTGTCATAACTCGATGATGAGGCCTAGTAAGCCTGAGAGTTTATGTTGTCTTTCATTTTTTATTAACTGAACTATGATTACATTTAACTGTTTTGTCATAACTGTTTTGTGTAACATGTTCATAAACTGTTTTGTTTATCTAAAAACTGAACTTAATTTTGTTTTTTTGTAACATAACCCGAACATAAACTTCATTACTGGTTTACATACCCGAACATAAATTGTTTTGCGTATTCATTTGCTGAACTGTTTTGTGTAACATTATCATAAACTGTTTTGTTCATCTCAAAACTGAACTTAATCTGTTTTTTTTAACATAACCCGAACATAAACTGTTTTGCGTTACATAAATTGAACGTAAACTGTTTTGCGTAACATAAATTGAACATAAACTGTTTTGTGTAACATAAATTGAACAAAAAGTGAAGGCATTGCATCATAAACTGAAGGTTACATTGATAATTGCATTTCAAATTTCATGTCAACTTTTTTCACTTCAAAATGAGACTCTTATAATTCATTACATTTCCATTAATATGACCACCTATTTCTTAAACATTGTATCCTAATTCATTCATTAGGTATTCTATTCCTTGTGTTTTGCCTAAACCTTGCATATACTCAATGCAGCCTCTAACCAACTCTTCATTCACCATTATATTCCTTGGTAACATACCAATGGAAGCAAGATGACCCTTCCCCATATGAGGAATTGAGAAATTATTATGACCCTTACATTTAAGAATTTCTACTATCACTGATTGTAAAGTTAAGAAAATATTGTTAAGTTTGGTAGGACTATAATCCACGAATGCTTGCATGACTTCATTTACTAATTCATCCACCGACTTTGATGCTTGATTCTGTTGTAATGACTGTAATGCTCTAAAAAACCCAAGGTCATTACAGTTCAAGTCTGGTGATTGAGCTGGCTGAAAAAGTAACTCGATATGAAAACCATCTGAATTTGCAGCCGCCATAAAGTCGGGATCGTTATTAGTAATGTGAGGCCTAGCATTGTCTTGTTGGATGTAGATATGTTTGCTTAATCCTTCTGGCCATACACTTTTAATTGCTGGTATAACTTTTTCAAGTAGAGTCTCTTTGATGACTTGCTTTGTAATTGAGTCAATGGGCTTTGTCTCCAACGTCCCCCTTGGCCTATTTCTGCTTGCCCTCATTGCTAGTTGTTGCTTTGTAAATGGAAACATGCCTATTTTGCCGTCAAATATTAGTTCACCATTTGCTGAATAAATTGGCCTACTAACCGCACACATAAACATCACTTTTGTTAGAAATCGCTTTGATTGGCAGCTTCTATAAGGAAGCTCTTCCCCCTCCACAACATAGACTTTTTCATTGTCACTTGTAATATAGAACCACTTCTCATCCATGTGGATTATGTTGCTCATTTCTTTGAAGATTATTTCAGTCTTTGGCATATTATTGAGATCAATAACATCTTCAACTACTTGTTTAACTACTAATGACTTAAGGGAGTATAACACCCTTTGCTCCTTGTGTAAATCGGTTAGTTTTGGATGTAAAGGGCTTGAATGAGGCTTAATTAAGCCTTCTTTCACCCATGAATGGGCTGTTCCAACTGATACGCCACTTGAGCCTGCCACCCTAACTATTGTATCCCTACGACCATATGCTAGTGATTTCATATGCTCTATATTTGGAAAAATTCTTTTCCTGTTTTTGTTGCCTATCCTACCACTTTTTACATCTAATTTTTCACCTACTAACCTTGTTCTTTTGGCAAGTCTCCATATATCATAAATTGTTCTATCCTTGACATTGTACCTCTCGGCAGCTTCATGTATTGCACCACGAATTAGCTTCCCGTTTTCTGACTTTTGAAGCAAGAATATGGCAACTTTAGTCCGCACCTCTTCCGTCATACACTTAAAAACCATGCTGTTTTATGTAATTTTTTGTAGATAATGGTCACTTTTTATGTAATTTATGGACTGCAATTTATGTAAACAAACTGTAATTAATTCAGGACTTTTGAACTGTTTCTGGACAGAAACTGTATTTCTGGACAGATTAATTTCTGGAAATTTTGGAGTATTTCTGTATTTTCTGATTTTTCAGGAAAAATTCTGGAAATTTGAAGGGAAAGTGTTGTTTTGTTTGTTTGTAAATGAATGATGAGTAAAGTATGTTTATATAGACTGAAAAGTGTACATTTTGGGGGAAAATTAATTCACCTTTTGGTGGGATTTTTAAATAATTGAATTTTGGGGTGGGAAAACTTAGACTTAATCAAGTTTGTTAATCACCTCTTTTTCTTCCCTAATAAAGCAGTTTCACTTCTTTCAATTGTCCTTTTATTGCTTTTTTATTTTTTTCTTAAGACTTGTGCCAAAAACATTTTGGTAGAGTGGAGTTGAATGGAGGAAGTATATAATTAAGTAACCTCTTATTACTTGTTGGCTTGTTGAATCATATAATTTTACTGCTTTGGCGTTTGTTCTTTGTCTAATGGTTAGGTGATTATGATCTGTTTAAAGATAAAACAAGCAAGCCATTCCAAATTTCTACTCTTGACGTTATTAGGTGATTATGATCTGCATAAAGGATAAAGAAGCAAGCCATTCAAATTTCTACTCTTGATCGTCGTCGTAAAACTTAGAGACCAATTCAAATCGATGAAAGAGTATGATATAAGCGATCTACAGTTATATCTCAATAAGTTAGTGAGAGACCGTCTCTTTAAATTAAATTTTTTATGAAACTCACTAACTAATGTAAATATTCATTACTTGATTTTAAAACCCATTAATATTAAAAGAACTTTTATGTCTTGTTTACACTATAAGAATTACTTCATATAGATATCTAATGCAGGTTATGTACCTTTCAACCATCTATGTATCTCATCTTAATAAGATTAACATAAATTATCTAATGATACCTTTAATAGATTTTAATTTTAGTCTTTTCCTTATAATATACTCCCTCTGTTCCTGTTAATTGTTGTTCTTTGCTTTTTGAATACTATTCATAAAAGAAAAAAATCCTTAAATTAATTTTCAATGCATAACACAAAATATAGTCATGAGAGATCTTGTTTGGTTCGTCTTAATGAACACGTTAAGATTATCAAAATTTTATAATTTTCACACTTATATAGTAAAAAATATTTTCGAAATGAAATGCGCATTAACAAACGTGTAAAAGGTAAAAGACAACAATTAACTGGAACATAGGAAGTACTCTGTACTAATTAATTTCTCATACATAAATTTATAGTCAAGGTAAAGCTAATTAACTTTCAAATTTATGTGTATGTGCCCATAAATTGTAAATAATTCTGAAAAAAAAATCTTGATCAATTAATTCAGATGAATTGTTAATTGGCGAGGCTGCAATCAAAAGTGTCGCGGTGGGAGTTGCTATCCCATTTATGATGGACAAACACATGCATTAATATTTCACCTCAAACAAAAATATGCATTCAGAATTGCATTAAATGTACCCACTTATTTACGGCACGGAAACATACAATCCCATTTTAATGCTACGTTCGATTATTTTGGCTTAGAGCATCCACAATAGAGAGGATGAAGGATCCTCTTATTTTCTCTTTCACCTTCTCAATTTTTGACACAACATATTTTCTATGACCCACCTTCATTTCCACTATGTTCATTCTCTTCTCATATATATTTGTCCACAATAGAGAGGATCTTCTTATTCATCCTCTACCCATTTATTTGCAATTCAACTTGTTACAAAATAAAAAAAATAAAAGCCAATAATCCACATGGCAAATAAATAGTAGCTAGTGGGCACAAAGGCCTATGTCTCCTTTCCTCTAAAACTAGAGGAAGCACCCATCTTCCTCTATGCAAGAGGACATTCAACATAGTTCCCACAATAGAGAGGATGTCCTTTTAGAGGAGAGAGAGGGTGAAGAGGATGCTCAATCCTCTCTATTGTGGGTGCTCTTATACTTAACGGTAAGTCTTGGTTGAGACGGTTTTACAGTGTTAGACAGTTCCTTTTTATAAAAAAAATACTCCATTTGTTTTGGTTAATTGTTGTCCTCTCATTTTGACACAAATATCAAGGAAAGAGTACGAGAGCATTTGTGGTTATGCATAGTGGATGACAAGTGGATACTAGTCCCATTAGAGGTCAAATTACTGATAAAAACCTTCATAATATATATTAAAAAAAACAATTGAGTGAGAAACCCAAAAAATAAATAGGATAACAATTAGCCGTGACGGAGGGAGTACTCTTTTACCAACAACAATAAAGAAATGATTTTCTCTAAAAAAGATCGTCTCACGGTATAAGACCGTCTTATTCTAGAACTTGTGTATACTTATTTCAGTTAACTTACTTTAGCAAGGTTAACTTTACTCACTTCACTTGCTCTAAAAGTCTACCTACAATTCAACACCATTTAGTTTAATTTAGATTTTTCAACTTAGTTCAGTTTAATTTAATATACTTTAGTTTAATTTAGTTCAATTCCGTCAAGTTCTTTAACAAAAACATAGCTTTAAATTGATGTTACATTGTAATGTGCATACATTAATTATGAAACATGAATTATGGAAAAAAATTATTTGGTCTCATCAATCATATGACTAAGTTAACTTTGTAGTTAAATACCTAGATGAGGGGCACAGAATCTTGTAGAAGATGCATTATGTACAAGTAGGGGTGAGCAAAACCGAGTATCCGATACGGTTTTAAAAACCGTATTGGGTACCCGGTTTTTCTAAGGCCAAAAATTAATACCCGGATACGACCCGGTTTAACCGGGTACCCGGTCTCTGTATACCCGGTTAAACCGGGTGGCCGAAAACCGTATACCCGGATCCGGTTTAATTAATAATGGTCAAAAAACAAAAATTGATTTCACAAAATTAGTAACGACCCATTACTAGGATGTCTATATAATCTATTAGGCCTATTATTACGAAACATAACAACTTGTAAAGTTAGTTTTGAGATGACAAAATTCAAACTTTCACCGCTTCACATAAAACTTTGACACCCACAAAGTAGTTACATACATTGCAAGTTTCACATCCAAAGATTGACCCACAAAGTATCACACAAATAGTCCATATCAAACCCAAAGTTTCACATACAACTTTTTTTTTTGTTATTTTTAATTAAACCGTGTCAAAAACCGTATACCCAGTTTTGATTTTCCCCGACCCGGACCCGATATACGGTTTAATTAAAAACCGTATCGTATACCCGGAAATTCGTATCGTGTACCCGTAAATTCGTGTAATTACAACCGTATACCGTATTGTATCCGTATATTAAAACCGTATCGTATATTTTTGATCAGCCATATGTACAAGTGTACAAGCCCGATACAATGACTTCATATTTTAATGAGATATATACGAGTCTTAAGTATAAGAACTCACAAAATAAGATATATTCGCTTAATTCCATAATATAAGTCATTTTAATTTACTTTACAAGAATTAAAGGTGCATTGGAAATTGTCGTATTATTAGTTATGTTTACAAATGCTCTTTGAAAATAGGACAGCAGTTTTTTCACTAATAAAATGCTTAAATTACCTATTTTTTCTATAATATTTAGTGTTTTGTAAAATGAAAATAATGTATAATAGATGAAAAAAATAAAAAAGGACTTATAAAATAAAATTTTTATTTTTTTTCTAAAACGATTTATATTATAGAATGGAATGAGTCAGAGAATGTACATTAAATTACATTAGATAGGATAAAATGTTCTCATACAACCCTCATTGCATTGTCACATTATGAAATTCTTACGGTTGTCGTGAAGCCTTTATATATATACTCCGTACTTGTATCATGCTCGCTATAATGTATGCCCTCTCACTTCTTAAAAGCCTAATAATTTAATTTATATTAAATGCTATCGGTAATGATTTTTTTGTTGGCTTTTTAATCTCATAGAATATGATTTAAATCCACTCTATGAAATAAATCAATTAATCATGCGTAGTCTAAGTCCATGATTTGTCCAATCATTCAAGTTTTAAGGTTAAGCAAACTTTACATGTGCTCATTGTAGCATGGTCATCATAATGATAACACTTCAAAGAACTCTCTTAGTAATAATAATGATTAAGGCAAATTCTTGCTTCAGTCTGCCACTTTTCGTCTGAAGCTTTAAACGGATTTTGTGATTATTTTATGATCAAATGTAACCGTAATGATACAACCAATATTACGGTTTATGATAACTTATTTACCCAAAGTGGTCACATTTAGTTGTGAAATAGTTACAAAATCTCGTCTTATGGTTTCAGACGAGAATAGGCCGTTTGAAGGGATATCAACTTAGGATTAAAGGCAATTGTTCCTTGCGACTTTAAGTGAGTCATTTGACAAAATTGAAAATTCTATGAGCATGTGCTCTTTTAATTGGCTTTATTATGTACTGGGATATGAGTAGACCTGGCAAAACTGACCCGACCCGAATAATCCGACCCGATAAGGCTGACCCAAGACCCAAAAGCGACCCGGAATTACCTGACCCGAGGATGACCCGAAACCCGAATTGACCCGACCCGACCCATACCCGACCCGAACCATGACTGACCCGAAAGAGACCCGACCCAAAATAACCCGACCCGAAACCACCGACCTACAGACAAACCAATTTGAAATGACCCTAAATGACACAATTTATTGTGATTAGGGGTGATAATGGGACGAGACGGCCCACGTGTAGCTCAAACTCGGCTTGGTCCAAGTCGGCTCGTGCGAGTTTGGCTCGACGCGGGCTTGACTCGAAAACTAACTTGATCATTTTGACCTTAAAATGGCCTAAATAAATCGGATATGAATCTAAAATATCCCGACCCAAAATGACCCATACCCGAAATGGCCCAAACCCGAAATGACCCAAACCCGAAACTGACCCAAACCCGAAAGTGACCCGGCCCGACCCTAAAGATTGAGCAAACCCGAGATGACCCGACCCAAACCCGACCCGTTTGACCCATTTGCCAGGTCTAATTATATGAGCCACTCCATTATCTAAAACACATGAGGCTTTATTTTTTGTCTTAAAATCGGAAAAAATAAATATACAGTCAATTAATTACATCGGAACTGATATATTACTGAGTTATGTATTTCTTTTAAGTTCTTCAAAGTTTATAATTTGATTGTTTAACGTCAAAACTCAAATTTAACTGAGCATATAATATTGAGTTATATTTAAAATTTTTTGAGTTTAAGGTTATTTAAGTAAACGAATTCAAAAACTTTATAATACGAAGTATAACTTATAATCCTCAAAACAATATTCTTTAATTTTAGTATAAAGGTCAGAATTACATCACTAATTGGAATAATTGTAATACATCAAATGTATAGTCTATGAACTGCTAATGATCATTTAATTATGTAATCTTCTTTATACTCTACTATTATTTATTTTAAGCATAAATATAGAGTCGTTAAATTACAATGGAATAGATTTTAGGCCGTCGAGAGAAAATAAACCCTCTATATATTAGCGTGCACAAATTCTCACTGAAAATGGGCACTATCCGTCATAAGCTGAAGACGGATAGTGCCCCTCTTACAATATGCAAGTGGGGAGGCAAGTAGAGAGCAAATGCATCCCTCTACTTACCCTCCCACTTGCATGTTGTGAGAGAAGCACAATCCATCTTCAGCTTGTGACGGATAATGCACGTCTTCGATAAGGGGAGCTGATTAGGGTGTAGTACTTCGTATTTGGTTGGCCGGCAACAATGACAATACTATTAACTTTATTTTGCATTGATAATAATTTAAACAGTCAACAGTCAGCACATCTGGCATGCGGTCCGGTTCACTTTCACTAGGAATGCATGATTCACTTATTATAACCAAACATTTTATTGTGCATCTTCTATACATGACACGGTCATTGGTGTATTGAACCCTCTCACTCACAAATCACAATTATTGTCCATTTAAGTAAACAATTATTCAAGTGTCAATCTATGTGTAATTGTGAAATTAATTCTCCAAAATAGGAAAAAAAGTAATCAAAATCTTTTAAGTACTAATTTAGATATTTCAATATTTTTTCTACAATTTTACATATATTAAGTGATCCGTATGTGCAAATTGGTCTGTCTTCAAATGTACAAGTTACTTAAAAGAATTTCTTATATTTTATACGCATTGCAAGAAACTATAAAATTTCAACAAATGTACAATCATCTTAACCAAGACTTTGGTAAGCACTTAGTCAAATGCGGGATAAATCAGATAGAGCCATTCAAGCCGAATTTAAACGGTTTTTCGAGCTCACGAACATGTGAGTTATTAGCTGGTTAACAGGGCGCATTTTTATAAATATTGGAAAACACATTTATCAATACAAACATTTTCTCAAGCTTGTTTTAAGCGGTCCTCCAATCCCTACAAGTGTAGCATACAATTCCTCAATATCTCATTTCATGTACTCTGTAATATATAAGACGATTGTACACATACAACGTTTTTATTCAAGAATAACTACTACATTTATAAACTTGTCATCCTTTAAGTTTCAAGCCACGAGACTTATTTACCATTCTCAAATCGTCCCTTCTTTTTCTCCATTCCTCTCCCTTTTTAATTTCCTTCTTCATCTACTTCTCCACTTTTAATAACTTGTCACTTCAACTTTCAACCAAAATCTCATATTTCCACACTTTCTCATACCTCTTCACCCTTTTTTCCATAGATCAATCATATCTTAGCTTCCCTTTTGAATTTTTCCTTACAAAAAAACTTCCACACCAAACCAAACTATACAAAACAACACATACATACATACACCTTTACTATACAAAGTAAAAGAGTTGTAAAAATAGAAATGACATCAAGTGAGAAATCACCAACTACACCGTCTAAACGCCAAGCTTGGTTTTGCACCACCGGCTTACCGAGCGACGTCGTTGTCGAAGTCGATCATATGACCTTCCATCTCCACAAGGCACGCACTCTCCCTTTATTTCCTACTTAAATCTTACATTGTTTTTATTTCGCTACCGCATTCACTCTAATTCACAACATTTGTCAATGTATCGCTGAGGGGGTTAGCAAGGACGCTTACGCATCTGACGATAAAAATTTTGAATTTTTTTAATATGATTTTCCAAAACATTTTGCTTTTATTTTATTATTTGGTTTTTCTAACACTTAATTAGCCGAATATGAAAAAATTCATAAGATATTCTCATAATTACGGTAAAAAGAAATTTATATTTGCATACTGAATACTGAATATGTTGTGAATATGAGAACAAGAGGTAGATCAAGTGGTAAGAGCACTCTTACTTCAACCTTGAAGTTGGGGGTTCGATTCTCACCCGCGACATTGTGCGCTCATTTGAACCAAAAAAAAAAAAAAAATATATGTTGTGAATCTTTCCCTATTCGGCTTGTTATATTACTCCTAACTGAGTAATGGATACTGAATAACTGAATAACTTATCTTAGACAATAACTTAATTTGTTTGTTATTTTATTTTAATTATTTGTTTATTTTCATTATTTCAGTTTCCATTGATGTCAAAGAGCAAGAAACTCCACGACCTAATAACACAACAAGAAGCGGGACAACAACAAACCCGAAACAAACCCGAACAAACCAACGATCTAGAAAGCGATATCGAAGAAGTTGACGAACTCGAAGAACATGAGCACTGCCACATAGTACTCACAAACTTCCCTGGCGGTTCCGAAACATTCGAAACCGCCGCGAAATTCTGTTACGGAGTAAAAATCGAGATTACCGCCTCGAAAGTGGCCCCACTCCGATGCGCTGGAGAAGCATTACAAATGACGGAAGAATACTGCGAGAATAACCTCATTTCCAAAACCGAGAGATTCCTCGCTCAAAAGATTTTTACAAATATTAAGGATTCCATTAAAGCGTTAAAATCGTGCGAAAATTTAGTTCCGCTTTCGGAAAATCTCGGCATTGTTGAGAGATGCATTCAAACAATATCAACTAAAGCATCGTTATACGATCCGACATTGTTCGGTTGGCCTGTAACCGAACCGGATCGAATTAGCAACTCGACCGCGCGGTCCGCCAGGGTTCGAGAGCCGTGGGTTGAAGATTTAGCCAAGCTCAGCTCGAGTTTGTTTAATAGAGTAATCTCGTCAATGAGAGAAAACGATATTAATCAAGAAATCCTCGAAAGTTGTTTAATTCACTACGCGAAACGATGTTTCCCTAGTATAACACGAACAAGCAGAAAATCGCCTGTTTCGTCGTCTTCCGGCTCGTCCTCAATGATTGAGACCGAGGCGGAACAAAGAGAATTACTAGAGAATATAATCTCTAACCTAAAGTCACTGGAGCACGCGAACGTGCATCCACGTTCGCGTTCTCCAGCGCTAGTCAGGTTTTTGTTCGGTCTGCTTCGGACAGCGAATATTTTGGGGGTTTCGGAAAAGTGTAAGCGGTTTTTAGAGAGGAAAATCGGTGTACAATTGGAGCAAGCGGTGTTAGATGATTTGTTGATTCCGAGTTACTCGTACTTGAATGAGACATTGTATGATGTTGATTGTGTTGAGAGGATTTTGATTTACTTTCTTGAGTGTTATGACGAGAGGGAAGTTGAAGGTGAAAATCCGAGGTCGACCGCAGCGGCTATGATGTTAGTCGGAAAATTGATTGATGGATACTTGTCGGAAATCGCGTCGGATTCTAATTTAAAGGTGAATAAGTTTTGTGGATTGGCGTTGTCTTTGCCGGAGCAGGCTAGGGTGTACGATGACGGTATATACCGAGCTGTCGATGTCTATCTCAAGGTACAATTATTCTCCATTTAACTTTTATTAATATTCGTAAAATTTATTTATCTGTAAATTCTTAATATATACGGAGTATTCAAGGAATACGCATTTGAAAACATAAATTCTTATTTAAAACGATTTTAACTTGAAATGAGAAAATGTCATAATTGTATCGAAGTAATAAAAGTCATCATTTAATGATACAAAGTTATTATAACTCAGATTTTCTCTGAAAGTTTATATAGAAAATGTTCACATGTAAAATGGTCATATTTTATCCGTATTAACTTAAGACCATAAGTAGTTAAAAAAATCGGTTAACATGGTAACGCATTTAAATGGTATGCATTTGTTGTTATTACCGGGATAAAGATGCTTCATAATCCCGTAAGACCCGTATCTTTCCAAATCGTACTTTAACTAACAAATTCTCTAAGAAAATGCACTTTCACGAGGTAATACAACACTAATCGACAATTCTGTATGTTTGTTTAACACTCGTAATGTTCTTGGTTGTCACATGTCAGTCAGTGCACTCACATTTGTTTAATGTATGACGTATCGTAACCGTTATCCATGTATATGGATAATGGATCTACTTTGAATGTAGGAATGTTGTGGGTAACTATTATCAAGTCATTTTATCGGATTACTTTGGATTATCTCATTTTTAGATCCGTCTTTTATAATACGGGTCGTTTATGTACATTGTATAAATTTGAGTTTGGATTGAGCTAATATCAAGTCGATCAAAGTTTGACCAGGTCAATTCGAATATCGGGGCATATTCAGCATTGTATTCTATTCTAGTCTTTGTCAATCGATTTGGATTGGTTAGATTTGTCGCATTAAGACCAATCGACTTTAATTCTCATATAGGCGATTAGTACGTACTATGTCGTAATCCAACATATTGATTAATTTTTTTTTATTACTAAAATGTGAGGTTAATTTGGAAACGATAATAGGCACATTCAAGAATATCCGAGGAAGAACGAGAAAAAATATCCGGTGTAATGAACTGCGAGAAGCTAACACTAGAAGCATGCACACACGCAGCACAAAACGAGCGTCTACCACTCCGTGCAATTGTCCAAGTCCTCTTCTTCGAGCAGCTCCAACTCCGAGAAGCAATAATCACCGGAACACTCTATGACGAAAGTCCTCATAGAAGAATGGCAACACCTAAGAATGACAAGATAGCGACGACTTGGACCGCGGCAATTAGGGAGAATGAGGTGTTAAGGATGGACATGGATAGCATGAGAAATAGGGTACATGAATTGGAAAGGGAATGCTCAACTATGAAGAAGGCTATTGACAAAATTGATAGTGTGGGGACACCACTTAATAATAACAATGTGAGTAAAAAGGGTTGGAAAAATGGTTCATTTACTAAGAAATTTGGTTGTAAGTTTAAAACTCAAGTATGTGATTCCCATGAATCAACTGTTGTGGAGATTAGGAAACCCAAACATCATAGTAATAATCGAAATTAGTTATAATTAACACAAGTTGTTACATAAGTGCTCATTTTTGTGTGCATTATGCTAAATACTACCATGTACATTTCATCCAAGTTATTGATTTTTTTTTTCATTTTAGATGTATAATTTCTCGAGCATGTACGAATGTACAATGTATGGACCGACAAGCTATGCACCAACACGGTTATATATTTTGAATTGAGAAACGTAATTTTGTTTCGGATTTTCTCTGTGAATCACAAATTATAAAAGTGTGAAACGGTCCTTTATACCAGCTGAAAAGGCGCATTTATTACTATTAAAAAACGAGCATTTAATGTAAAAATTTTATTACACGTTGTAAAACGGTGTTATGCCAATAAATATTGAGTAATAAGGGGGCACCAGCAGTAACAAGGATGAAATCTCATTTTTCTTTACTCCATTTTTATTTGTATAATATGCAACCTTTTTTTGTTTAAGCGAGCTTAGATAAGAATTAAATCCCAAATTTCAAGGATAAAGTAAGAGCACAAATTCTCATTTCAAACGGTCACTATTTGTCTTAATCTTAAGACGGATCAAATATATATATACCAGATCATCTCATTTGTTGTCATACCAAAAATTTTGTCTTTATTACTATTACTTGGTAGTATTTCATCCGTCTTAAATTTAAACAGATAATATCCATCTTAAACCAGGAAGACGGTTCTTACCATTTTAGCCAACTTGTTCTTCAAGCTGTATGCGTTTCAATATGCATCTAAGTGGGTCTGACATATACTTAGTCGATAATCATTAGTTAATTAGCAAAGATATCGTTATAAAACTGTAACAAACAGCAGTCACTTTATCATTATGCGTTAAAGTAAACATAAACCCAAATAAAATGGCCCGACTTTTAATAAGAGAATTTAGGAGACCACTAAAGGCCAAAAGTGTGTGGGGGAATGTAGTAAGGTATAGTGGGATACAAACATTGAAGAATAATGGAACAAGAGTGGAAGAGTTGGAGTGACTAAGGGGTTGGAGGGCACTTCAATCATTTATAAAGATAGGGACATGAATACCGATTGACAGATGAACCATCTTAATCAAAAATTTCAGTTTACGAGATATTAGAGGTTGTTAGAATTTAAATCCGTGATATTTTGTTACTGTAACTCTGATATCATGATAGATAAATTTTTTTTATCTTCTTAACCAAAACCTTAAATTGATGATTGTGCACATTTATTATATTTATATCCTATATACTAATGAGTATGAATCATCTTCATTAACGCGGTTATATAAAGAGAATCTCGATCATTGAAAGAAAATCAAATTAAGGAAATGAAAAGGGGAGGTGACGATCTCAATCGTTATTTCAGGTGCATACTATTAGACAATTAGCTAAATGATGTAAATATTACTAATAGTGATGTCAGCATAGTTGTTAGTTAGTTAGAGTTAGTTGTAGTCAGTTGTATATATACTAACTAACTCTACCTTCTTCTCTTAAGTTAATCATAATAAAACTCTCTCAAATTCTATTTACATCTTGCTTATCTCTCTACAAGATTATCTCACTAAGTTCTTCTTGATTGAGCTACATCAATGGAGATCGTTAACACTTTACATGGTATCAGTCGTTAATGGTGATGATCCTTGGGTATAATCGATCATTATTCTTCATTTCTCTGCTGATTTTTGTCTGAATTTCTGGTATAATCGATTTCTCTAGTGTTTTTCCCCAATTTTAACCTAGAAATTTACGATTTCTTTTTTTTCTATCGCTTCCGCATAATTGATCTCTCGATTTCTGTTGATTACTTTCTGTGAAGTTTTACTTACTTCTTGATTGATTTTTGAGCTGAATTTGTTAAAATTTCTGCTCAATTTCTGTTGAATCTGTTGATATTTTGTTCTTCTTTTTCTCAAACAATCAATCAAAATGCCTGGAGAAACCTCAACCAATTCTATGACTACTTCATCTTCTCAATATGCGTGTTTTGATGATCCTCTGTATCTCTCAAACAATGATCAACCTAATCTTCATATTCTTGACTATAAATTCGATGGAACTGGTTTTTTATCTTGGAAACGAGATGCATATATTGCTTTGATTTCTAAGAATAAGGAAGGCTTTGTTGATGGAACCTTTAAATCTCCTCCCAAAACTGATAAATTGTATAATCAATGGGTGAGGTGTGATTACATGGTGATGAAATGGTTGTCTAACTCCTTAACTAAAGACATTCGTGAAACTGTTGAGTATTCTCGTAGTTCAAAGGAGTTATGGTCTGAATTAATCGAAAGATATGGTCAGTTGAACAGTCTTGAGGTTTACCAACTAAGGAAGGAACTGAATGAGTCTTCACAAGCCAATAATTCTCTTGTAGAGTATTATAGCAAGTTAAAGAGGACTTGGGAGAATTTAGATGCTCTAGATCCTGTACCTGTTTGCAATTGTGGTGCCCTAGATGCTTGCTCTTGTCAACTGTTGAAAAGGTTGTTAGATAGAGAGTCCAACTCTAAATTGATTCATTTCTTGATGGGATTGAACAGTGGGTATGAGACTGTCAAAACAAATGTTTTGTCCATGGAACCACTTCCACCTCTAAACAAGGCTTACTCTCTTTTGCTCAAAAATTGAGAGGCAGAAGCAGATTTCTGAGGCAGTTGATGTCTTGGTTGAGGCTAATGCCTTTGTTAGTACAAGGACTTCTGATAATAGACAAGGGGAGTGGAAGAAAGCTAGAATTTCAGAGAATTTTGAGGATTCTGACATACAGAGGTGTTCCCATTGTAATGTTAAAGGTCATGACATTACTGACTGTCATAGACTTAAAACATGTACTCATTGTGGAAAAAAGGGACATGTTGATTTTTGTTATCATCTTCGACCAAAGAACAGATACAGTGAGGGGAAGGGATCCTATAAGAGTAAACCTGCTGATACTTACTTTCCTCCAGGACACAATGTTTACAAACGTGCTGCACACAATGCAGACATAGTAGATTTTTCTGCTCATAATCTGCAGAGTTCACCTCTAGATTTTTCACTTGCTGGGGGTCATGATGTTACTGAGGTTTCTACATCAGCACAACCTGTGCTGTCTGCTGGATTTGATTCTGGTGTCCTTAACAACATGGCACATTCCATATATCAGCAGGTCATGAAATCCTTTTCTGACAATCCTGCAGTTTCTCAGTTGAACTTTGCAGGTATTGTTCCTGTATCTCATGCTCATACAGTTTACCCTCAATCTGAAGTATATGACTGGATTGTTGACACAGGGGCTTCAGACCATATGACCTCACATGCACACCTTCTCTATGATGTCTATCATTTAAGACACCCAATTCATGTGTTTTTACCTGATGGTTCTATTACCATTGTGCATAGTGCAGGAAAATATCATCTCAACTCTCACATTACTTTACATAATGTGTTTCTTGTGCCTACTTTCAAACAAAATCTTCTTTCTGTAGGAAGATTAGTTGAGATGTTGCATGTCAATGTTATATTTACTAGAGATTTTTGCCTGTTCCAGGACCTTTCAAGTAAGGTCACTTGGGCTATGGCACAGAAGATTGGTGGACTCTATAGACTACAGCCTGATTATACAGCTGTTCAATCTAGTATAAATAAACAATGTAATAAACCTTCTTGTAGCCTCAGTACTGCTGGTGTTGTAGCTAAAACAAAGCTAGACTTGTTTCATGCTAGACTGGGTCACTCTTCTGCTGAAAAGATGAGACATGTAATTGATCATAGTTTTTCTGGAATATCAGATTTCTTTTGTGAAACATGTGCTTTGTAACAACCCGAAATATACCCGATTTTTCTAGTAAAAATATTTACTAACACTTTTCAGTAGAACTTAAGTTTTTAAAATAGGAATTTTTGTTCCGAGTCTTATTTTGAAATTCCGCGTTCGTATTTGGAATTTTTGAGGGATTCCATGAAAAGACCGTTTTTAGTCATCTTTGACTTTTCTTGACTTTTAAGTCGTCTTTGACTTTTCCTTGACTTTTTAAAGTCGTCATTGACTTTTTCTTGACTTTTAAGTCGTCCTAAACTTTTCTTGACTTTTAAGTCATCTTCGACTTTTCTCGACTTTTCAGTCAACTTTGACTTCCGTTGACTTTTCCCGACTCGTCTCATAAAGATGAAGACCGAAATTTTATTGCTTTGTCTAAGCACCATAATCTTTCCTTTCACAATAGTGCTTCTCATGCATTGCATTGTTTTGATTTAGTCCATATGGATTTATGGGGACCCTATAAGACACCAAACATCAATGGTGCCAAATATTTCTTGACCATAGTGGATGATTGTTCTAGGTGTACTTGGACCTTTCTTTTTCACAATAAAGGTCAGGTTTCAGGACTTATTAGGAGTTTTCTTCAATTAGTTTCCACACAATTTGACAGAAATATCAAAGTCATAAGGACAGACCATGGTACTGAGTTTGTTCAACAGACATGTGGCCAATTGTTTATGGATAAAGGCATTATTCATCAGAAAAGTGTTGTTGGGAGACCTCAACAAAATGGTCGAGTTGAACGAAAGCATAGACATCTTTTGGAGACAGCTAGAGCTTTGAGGATTCATGCTCATTTGCCTACTAAGTTCTGGGGGGAATGTGTCCTCACTGCCACATATCTCATAAATAAAATGCCTACTCCTATCTTGCAGTGGAAAACACCATTTGAAGTTCTATACAAGCAGCAAATAACCTATGATGAATTGAGGGTCTTTGGATCATTGTGTTATGCTTCTATGCCTAAAACACATAGGGATAAGCTTGGGAGTAAGGCTAGGAGATGCATTTTGATTGGTTATCCTTATGGGGAAAAAGGATATAAGTTGTATGATTTGGATAAAAGGCAAGTTTTTGTTAATAGAGATGTTATTTTCAGAGAATTTGTTTTTCCTTTCAAAGATACATCTTCTACAACACATAATCCACCACTTCCTATCATACATTTTGACAATAATAATTCCAATAATACAACCACGTCACAACATACTAGCATCTCTCCTCATACACCTACACATATTATTTCCCATACTCCACAAAGCACTCCACAACAGGATACTAACATTGTATCTCCACAGGATAGTGCTTCACAGCATCTTGGTCCCATACATGACACAATTGTATCTACTCCTTCTGAGTATATCTCTGACTCTGAGGGTACTACTGCACCTGTTCCTACGTGCATACCTATTAATCCACCATGTAATGTCAGAAAATCTGTGAGAGATAGGCAGGTGTCAGTAATGCTAAAAGGGTTTCATTGCCCCATAAAGTTACCTGTCCAATATACTGATGATGATCCTGCTGTGGCCACTACTTCTATTTCTCATTCCTTTCATGCTCATGTTCTACATGATTTGGAAGATTTTGACACAGAGTATGTTGCCTCCTTAGCAAGTGTTTTTCAGTCTAAGGAACCATCCACATACAATCAAGCCAAGAATGATCCTAATTGGGTGAAAGCAATGGAACAAGAAATTGCTGCATTAGAGGTTAACAAAACCTGGGATATAGTACCTTTACCATCTGGTTATAAGGCAATAGGGTCCAAGTGGGTCTTCAAGATCAAACACAAGCCTGATGGGTCTGTAGAAAGGTACAAGGCCAGGCTGGTTGCTAAAGGTTATAACCAGGTTAAGAATAAAGATTACAAGCACACTTTCTCTCCTGTTGCAAAGTTTACAACAGTCAGAGTTTTACTTGCATTGGCATCCATTAAATCTTGGCCACTACATCAATTGGATGTTAATAATGCTTTTCTCCATGGTCATCTTGATGAGGAAGTATATATGACTCTTCCAGCAGGGTATAGCAAAGGCCAGCAAGGTCTAGTTTGCAGGTTGAGAAAGTCCATTTATGGGCTTAAACAAGCTTCTCGACAATGGAATGTTGAACTAACAAAATTTCTTAAGAGTCTTGGATTCCAACAGTCAAGAGAAGACTATTCTTTGTTCATCAAACAAAGTTCAGGGCTTTATTTGGTGGCTCTAGAATATGTTGATGATATTCTGTTGACTGGTGATGATATTGCTGGTATTCAATCAACTAAAGCTGCTCTTCATACTCAGTTCACTATCAAAGACCTTGGCCTCATGAGGTATTTCCTTGGTTTAGAGGTTGCAAGAAACAATTCTGGTATTATGCTCAATCAACGCAAATATATTGCTGATATCATCACTGATATGCAAATGGAGCAGTGTACAGATGCTTCTTTTCCATTACCTAAAGGGTTGAAGCTTTCCACTGATGATGGTACTATTCTTGATGAGCCTGAACAGTACAGAAGGTTGATAGGCAGACTACTCTATCTTAATCTCACTAGGCCTGACATATCCTACTCTGTTCAACACTTGAGCCAATTTGTCAGTCAGCCTCGTCTTCCCCATATGCAAGCAGCAATCCATGTGGTTCGCTACCTAAAAGGCACAATTAATACAGGTCTTTTCTATTCTTCAACATCTGATTTGAACATCACTGCTTACAGTGATGCTGACTGGGGGTCGTGCACCTTCAGTTGTAGGTCTCTAAGTGGCTTCTGTGTCTTCATCGGGTCTTCCCTAGTATCTTGGAAGACAAAGAAACAGAAAACTGTCAGCAAAAGTACTGCTGAAGCAGAATACACAAGTCTCTCCTACACTACTGCTGAACTTGTTTGGCTAGTTGCTTTGCTTAAGGAATTACAGATTAATCTTCATCTTCCCATATCCTTATTTTGTGATAACAAAGCAGCCCTTCACATCTCTGAAAATCCAGTTTTTCATGAGCGTACAAAACACTTAAATGTAGATTGTCACTTTGTTCGTGATAAACTACTTGAAGGTTTTTTGTCCACTCGTTATGTTAGGACTGGTTTACAACTTGCTGACTTGATGACAAAGCCCTTGGGAACTCAGCAACATAAGTTTTTGTCTATCAAGCGTGGACTTCGGTTTGCTACCTCAGATCCACCTTGAGGAGGGACTATTAGACAATTAGCTAAATGATGTAAATATTACTAATAGTGATGTCAGCATAGTTGTTAGTTAGTTAGAGTTAGTTGTAGTCAGTTGTATATATACTAACTAACTCTACCTTCTTCTCTTAGGTTAATCATAATAAAACTCTCTCAAATTCTATTTACATCTTGCTTATCTCTCTACAAGATTATCTCACTAAGTTCTTCTTGATTGAGCTACATCAATGGAGATCGTTAACACTTTACACATACCATGCGGTTTAATCTGGATTTGAGCTTGACGAGTAAGACTATTAGGGTGGTAAGACTATCAGAACTAGAACCCAAAACTTGTGACTAAGTTCAAAATTATTCTGTATGAGTTAGATTTAAATGCTATGAACTATCCTAATTGTAACGTAACGTAAGTAGCATGTGGCTAAAGAGCGTTGAAATTGAAGTGCTTGAGCGTAGCAGTTGGTGTGTCGTTATTGACTAGTGAGCAACACATACATGTCTATAATAAACATGTACTTGTCTAGTTGTCTTGCATCTTTGCTTATCTTCCCTGCCTTGTACGTAATGGCGTATTGCCGGTATGGGGGGCATGCTAAATGGGGCTAGCTTTTAATTGCCTCTTATATTCATCTACCGTAACGTTTAACGGTATCACCGGGGATTCAACGACCTTACATGATAAGGTTACGGGGCTTGGTCGTAGCCATATATTCGGAGAAAAGGGTTCAGAAGTTTAAGGAGGTTACATCCTAAAACTAATAACCTCCTTAAACTAATAACCTCCTTAAACTAGTTGGCAATAGATCCCGTCGTTTGCTCTTTTGTAGGGGGCTTGACCCGTCGTAAATGAGAATTTGTGTATGATTTCAGTTTGTTTTTTTAATTATATGTTGCTTAAATCAATTTTATTATTACTATTACAATAAATGCACAACTTAATGTTTATTGTAAGTAAGATTCGTAGAACTTGGAAATTCTAAGGAATTCGAAAATTATGTTTATCACTGCGTAGTTGTCAAACAATCTCATCTTAATCTTACTCTTACAATTTTTTTAATTTATTTGATATTCACCAAGCTAAATCATAATCGCTCAAAAAGATAGAACTTTTCTTCTAATAGATACATTTACAATATAATGGCCATGTTTGATACTCATCAGATTATTATTAGCAGAAACAGCTTGTCTAAGTAGATTATAAATGACATATTTGAGTGATATATACAGGTGTGACTATTATATTTCAAGTAGCAGATTTAATACACATGTTTGGTAATTAATGGGTTTAGGTTAATAGACGGTTGTATACATATATTCCCTCCTATTCAAAATAACCTTCTCTCTTTCATTTTTCATTTATTCACAATATCTTCCCTCTTTTCTTATTTAGTAAACTTTTATACTTATTTTAATCACATCATCCCACAATAATACCCCACAATACACATATTTTATCTTATTTTAATCATATCATACCACAACAATACTTAATTTAATCATCTCACCTCACAATAATACCCCACAATACATTTTCTCTCTCAAATCACTTCAGCCCACTACAATACTTTACCTTATTTAATTACCAACCCTTAATTTTTGTGCACAACTCAAAGGGGAATGTTATTATGAATATGAGGGAGTATATGTAAATGGTTGAGAAATTTATTTTTTACAATCTATGAAAGTGTATGTTTGGGGGGACAACATATTGAAAAACAGTAGATTGGAATTCATATGTCACTAACCAAACACGTAAATTAGTAGATTGATGAGTTAAACATGTTAAAAACCCATTTAATATGCTGAAATTTTACCAATCAGCCGTTTACCAAACACCCAATATACTATTTCCCTCTAACCTTTGTAGAGAATACCGATTGAATGAATTGATAGTTTGAATATTATTAAAGACAAAAAATGCTTATATAGCAATTGCAACTTGCAAGGGTACCGTAATTAGATAATCAATCTAACTAAAGTCTATCTTAAAGATATAATTGACAAAATATAGAAATTATGACTAATAAAATATCTGAAAATAATTCCTAAATTTATATCTTATTCAAATAATATCACAATATTATCATATTCTGAATTCTACTATTACTAGTATTGCTGTATTGGTGTTTGGCTCCGCCCGAGCTACCTCTATTTATCATTAAAATTTATTTTAATTAAATATGTTTTAAAGTTGCATAACTCATAAATTTATCATTAATAAAAAATTTTATGACATATCTTAAAATAACGATAAAATAAATTATGAGACAATTCATTACTCCCACTATTAATATTTTACTTGATCAATTGGTCAGCTAATTGTTCGTATATATATTTTTTCATTGTTAGTATTGTTTCTTTTATTACAATCTTTATTACTACTGTTACTTTCACTATTTCCACCGTAATTATTGATACTTTCACTAATGCCGCATTAATATTGATAATTTTACTACTCCCGTTGTTGTTCTACAACTTTCACTACTTCCGATTCTAATATTTTTACTTTGACTATTCAATTGAGTGATTAATATAATTTGATTAAATGATGAGTAAACATGCAATTTTAAGAGACTCATATATTTATATAAATATATTACATATATATGCATTAAATCAATTTAAAAAAAGTATGCAATATTATATCTTTTGGGAACCTAGCTTGATTTATTTACCTTTTAATAGTTTTTAAAATACTTTTTGTAAGTTAAATAGTTATATGATATAGAAATTGCATAAATTTTTTATTTAATGTAAATTCTATGCTACTAATTAATACCATAAGTGGGACATTTTTATTTTAAGGAAAATCACCCTATTTTGATATTTTCTAAATTTATACTTCAACCAAAATTATATAATATTTACATTGAAATCTATTGATTAGGTCTATCACACATCGCTATCGATTAAAAACTATATAGTATATAATTTGTATAACTTTATTTAGTTAATTACATAGAAGTCTTTTGGTTTCAGGATTTAATATATAATATAGATAATCATTCTATATTCATTGAAACCTTATCATTCATTCTTAAATTTTACTGCTCGATTTTTTAGGATAGAACCCAGATAAGTGAAAGACAATGGCCGAGGCGAGAGAAATCAAGAAGATCAAAATTGCGTACAAAATATATAGTGGGATTTGAAAGGTAAAAAGGATTATACATTGGATGTAGTACCACATACCTTTTTAGTTTTTGAGTTTACACATATTTGTTTCGAGTATATATAATTTGCAAGTTATATAATAATATTTTGATGGAAAAACTCAAAATTAATTTAATTTATAAGTATAATTTTTAGCAGTGTAGTATTTTTTTAGCATAATATTTAAGTAAACATGCTCAAAAACTTTCTTGTAAAAACTCAAAAAAAAAATCATAAAACTCAGAAAATACTTTGTAATAAATAATTAAAGTACTCCGTAATAAATAATCACAAATTCTCATTTGTGACGGACACTATCCGTCGCAAGCTTAAGACGGATACCATATTCTCTCACAAAATACCCATCAAGGGTGAGTGGAGAAGCACATGGGGGTGTCCACCTTGTCCCCTCTATCCATTTCCTCTCACAAAATACCCGTCGCAAGATCCGACCCGTCACAAGCAAGACCTATTGATAAATAATTAGAACGACGGGAGTAGCAAGTAATAATTGCTTGACTATTGACCGGATTATTTTTAGTAAACGCGGTGCATAAATACTTGTGTCTACACATACCAATTACTCTGCTACAGAGCCCATCCCAGGTTGTCATAATAATTTAGTCAAAAGTTTAAAACTTTAAACAATGATTATATCTTGTCAACTAACCAAATAAAATGATGATCAGTCAAATTTAGATGTAATTATATCAATATTATTGTAAACCAAAAAGGAGGCTTCATTCCATGTAAATTCGACTGATAGCTGCATCAAATTTGTATCAGTCTAGTTATTATAAGACGGAGGGAGGTATAGTGTGTAATAAGTTTCAGATTCGAATCCCCCTTTCTTTTATTGTAATACAACATTGTACGCGCTTTGTGAGACCGTGGGTGTAATTATGACAGCCACAATTCCCACCTCCATAATTCCTCCATAATCGTGTGAGCTTGTTTCATTTTTAAAGATCCAAACGCACAAGACTTGCTTAAAAGTTTAAAGTTAAACAAAGGTTGACTTGCTTTTTATGGAGCAGGTGGTTAGCAGGTGATCAAAAGTGAATCATTCTTACGTGAATATGTGAATTGTGTTATTTTTGTCAAGTTTATGGGTTGTTGAATTGAAGTTATTGTGCAAGTCAACTAGTCTTCAAAGCATTCGACTTAAGGCCTAGTGTGGTAATAGTAAAATCAAATAATAGCGGATAATTTTAGTAAAATATTTATAGAGACAGTAGATTTGAGACTATCGACATGGAAGATGCTACGGTTACACTCGGTGTATAGAAGCTTCTATACACCACCAATAAAACTTGTACATGTGGCAAAACTTATTACTCCATATTTAATTAGAAGGGCAAATTCTAAGGGATTTTATTAGTTTGAATTGGTAAATATAAATCAATAATTATTACCAAACTAGATTTTGAACCCGTGCACTGCACGGGTGGCAACAGAAAGTATTATTAAAAGTAAAATTTTACGTGTTTTTCTACTTAGTAAGTTGCTAAATTTTAGAAAATTTTATTTTGTCAAGCCATACACTTTTGATAATTTTATGTTGCTTAAATTTATTTGAAGTACTCTGTTTTATTATTTCTCGATTTTTTTAACTTATAATAAAAGATGAAATCTGAAAAGTGAATTTAAAAATATTATAAATTACATAATTTATTTATCTACGCAATATATATAATTATCTATACTCATTGTTGTACGCTTATTTTCATATCATCCATCTTATTTGTTCTCCTCTAAATTCTCTACCCTCTCTTTTATTTCATCTCCCACCAACCAAGCAACTATCTTAGTAAACCAAAAGTCTTCTATGTAATTAAATAAATTTATACAAATTAATTATACTATATACTTTTTAATCGATAGCGATGTGTGATAGACCTAATCAAGAGATTTCAATGTAAATATTATATAATTTTGGTTGAAGTATAAATTTAGAAAATATCAAAATAGGGTGATTATCCTTAAAATAAAAATGTCCCACTTATGGTATTAATAAGTAGCATAGAATTTACATTAAATAAAAAATATATGCAATTTCTATATCATATAACTATTTAACTTACAAAAAATATTTTGAAAACTATTAAAAGGTAAATAAATCAAGCTAAGTTCGCAAAAATAAATCAAGCAGTCACCAAAAATCTTTACACGAGCATGTACCGTCTTTAAAATGATGGAACCTTAAGCTGTCTCTCACGATGATCTGTACGCCCACTACCTTGGCCGTAAACTTGATGAAGTTATGACAGTCGCCACATATTCTCAAATTCTTAAATACACGAATTGACGTCTCCCCGTTCAAATTCAATAAACCAAATGCAACTGCAAGTTTCTCGCTATGGTTGCATAAGGCTTCCTCTTTCTCTTCTTGATCCAAATCTTGTAAAACAAAATCAGTATTTGGAAGATAGCCTGCCAATCTGACCTTATCACTGATATCATTTAGAAATTTGTAGATCTCGTCGCTTTGTTCATTACTCTTGTCGCCGACTGAAAAGGTGTAAACTTTGTTCTTGACTTGAATCCAACTACACCCAGGAAGTTTCGAAATCCCCTTAGTCTCCATTAGCTTTCGAGTATGAGAAGCTTCTTCCCATAGTTTGGCTCCAACAAAGATATTCGATAATAGAACATAATTTCCAGGATTCTCAGGCTCAATTTTAAACAAATGGCTTGCTGCAATTCGACCCAGTTCTACATTTTTGTACACTCGACAACCACCAAGTAAAGCACCCCAGGCACTAGCAGTCGGTTCCATAGGCATGCTCTGGATATATCCATATGCTTCTTTAAGGCGGCCAGACCGACTTAGTAGATCAATTAAACTTGCATAATGATCAGCATCAGGTTCGACTAAGTGATCCTTGCTCATTGAATCAAATACTCGGAGACCCTCCTCCACAAGCCTCGAGTGACTACAACCCGATAGAACACCAGAAAATGTTACAGAATTGGGTTCAGACCCAGAATTTATCATACTTCGATAAAGTGTAAGAGCTTCTTCCCCATTTCCATGCATGGAATTTGCGATAATCATGGTATTCCAAGCTACAATGTCCCTGGAAGGCATCGTGTTAAAAATGTGTCGAGAAAGGTCGAGCTTACCACACTTAGCATACATATAAATCAATGCCGTGGTGCATGTCATATCCTCAAACATTACATTCCTAAAAATGTATGCATGAATCTCCTTTCCCTTCCTCAAGCATTCTAAGCTAGAGCATGCAGGTAACGCGCTAGTAATTGTAATATGATTAGGCTTAAGCCCTTGTTTCTGCATTTGAGCAAGTAATTCAAGAGCTTGTGTGTTCTGTCCATTTTGCACACACCCACTAATTACAGTATTCCAAGATGCGTAATTTAGAGGGGTCCCTTGTGCCCTCATTTGAGCGAGGAGATTAAGAGCACAGCCTGATTCTCCGTTCAAGAAATAAGCTGATAACATCACATTACTGAGCACTACATCACACCTAGGCGCGTTATCAAACACCAACTTAGCATGCTTCAAAGTCGAGCACCTTGCATACATGTCAACCAAAGCACTACTTACAAACGGATTTTCCTCAAACCTATTTCTCATAACATAACCATGAACCTCTCGACCTGAACTTAACCGCTTCAAATCAGAGCAAGCTGGAAGAATCGAAGACAATGTCATCTCATTCGGCCTAAAACCCGTAAATCCCATTTCACCAAAAACCCCTAGAGCACGCTTGGAAAGCCCACAATTGACATAGCAAGACAACAACGAGGTCCAAGAAATAACATCCTTCACACGCAAACCATCAAAAACCATTTGCGCACCCTCGTAGCACTTACATTTCCCATACATATTAATCAGTGCATTGCCTAAAACACGGTCCGATTGCAGCCTAAACCTTATAGCATCCTCATGAATCTCCTTTGCCTTTGTAAGATGAGCACAAGCAGCACATGCTTTCGCAACCGATAGAAGCAACACTCTATCAGGCAGTAGATTGCTTTTCTCTCGAAACGAAGAATACAACTTGATTGATTCATGGGGTAGGCCTTGATTTGTATACGCAGTAATTAAGCTCGTCCAAAGGTATAAACTTGGTTCAGGAATTTTGTCGAACACTTGGTGGGCACGAGCTAAATCGCCGGAATCGAGTACATGCTTAAGCAATTTTTCAGCTTGGAAATGAGAATGGTTACTGGTTAACTTTGATAAAATTGTCTTCTGCATGACAAACTGATGTTCAAAAATGGCGGCAAATAGTAATATTTGAAAGAGGTAAACTAGTTAAGTCATGAGTCAAGGTTTTCTCCAAAGATATATACAGACTACTAGTTTAGGACCCGTGCAAGGTTGCACGGGTATATGGGTAAGAAAAGTTTTAGAGAAAAATATATAATACTCATAAAACATATCCAAAAGTAAAGACATTATCTACTTGATAAGATAAGGTAGGAGAAAAATCATAACAAACAGATGCCAAGGGGTATTTGAACCTACAATCCAAGGTTGCTTTATCTTCTCTGTTAACACAAGATTGAAAAATTGGTATTTGTTGCAGAAAAGAGCACACGATACAAATTCAGTTTCCATGATCAATTTGACACTACAAATTCAGTTTCCTTGATCAATTTGACACTAATGATAGAATTCAAATAGCTTGTGTCGTCTAATTGATCACTGATGATAGAATTTCAAATAGCGTGTGTCGTCAAGACAAACATTATTCATTGACACTGATGATAGAATTTCAAATAGCTTGTGTCATCAAAACAAACATTGTTCATTGACACTGATGATAAAATTTCAAATAGCTGGTGTCATCAATTTGACATTGATGATACAAATTCAGTTGATAAAATCAAACAAAGAGTATTATGTCCACTTGTTCATTGATGCAGCTTATTCAATAGCTTGTGTCGTCAAGACAAACATTTGAAAAATCGGATAGTAAATGCACAATATAAGAGAGTATTATTTTTAAAACTTTGTTAAATATATATAACTCTCAGCAAATGGCAAGAAATAGAAAAAATAAGCAACAGAATTATAACAGATTTATGGTAGTCCTAAAACTGAGCACATATTGAACTCTAATGCTAGGTTTTCCTTTAAGAGCATGTGTGGCCATGAAAGGGTGTCTCCAACTCCACAATATTTGATTTCACAGACCTCCAATTTTTACTCTGTATTCAATAACTGAAAACATGGGAAATCACCTAACAACAATATCGTTAGAATGAATGAGCATATTTCCTAATAGTAATCAAATAACAACAATATAATCCCTAAGATAACAGACAAATTGTAATAAAAAAAATCCCTCCATCCCATTTTTATTGTCCCCTAACCCCAAAAATTTATCCCATTTTTATTGTCCCCTCCAATATTCATCTCAATGACATTGTCCCCATTGTCTTGTCTTTCATTCAATTTTGTTACTGAAATCATTCCAAAATGGAAATGGGGCGATAAAAGTTTCTAAATTACATTGAAAAAATTCAAATTTGTGGCCTTTATTAGGAAAATACTATTGGGAATTCCAAATAATCATTTGAAATCAAGGTTCATGTACAAAATACCCGGTACAAATTAAATGTGTCGCATATAGAACTCAAATCAATCAGAAATGGAGAAATCAATTGATCAATGATAAAGAGAGAAATAGATATCGTAAAAACAAATTTAAAGAAAATACTCCATAGAAAGGAATGACGAAACATACCATGTGAATTATGCAATGAACTTGACGCTCCATCACACTGCGATTATATTCCTTTTCAAGGTTACTTGATCAAATGTTGGAATTGCAAACAAAAATGTGAGAGAAAATCAAGAGGGAAAGGGAAAGGGAAAGGGAAAGGAGATCGAGTAGTTGTGGCGGCTTAAGCAAATGAGTGTTTAGTTAGACTAATTGTTGCACCGCGCCCGATCCAATTTGGCAAAACGGTTACGTCAATAATTAGGAATTATCAGATTAGGAAAAGACGTGGCTCATAATGAATTTGTAATATTGGATCAAACATAGTAGCAATTTCTCTCGTTTGGAAAAATGTCTGAAAAACGACGATTAGTGCAATATAATTAGAGAATAACTGTTGGGAAAAAAGACGGCAAAATTGCAGCGTCGCTAAGTTCAGTTATTGTTATTTTTATTTGATCTTAAATACACCATGTATTACAATAAAAGACATTGTTATTTTCATTTTTCCTCCTCTTTCCCCCTCCTCCTTATTCACCTTCTTCTCCTCGACATCTTCATCTTTCACCTTCTTCTACACCTCATCTTCCCCCTCCATTTCTTCTTTAGCGTTTTCCCTCATTCTTATCACCATTCTCCCACTTTTCACCTTGTTTTAACGCCAATAAATCACCAACTTGCAAACCATGTTTCTTGCAAAATCTTTCCCAACCATCCTTCATATGCATCTTCCTTTTTCTCACATCACAGCTCGTACCAAATTTCATGTCTTTGGTCTATAAACATGACATACTTTTGTCTCCCCGTAGATTGATTAGATGATTGGAAATAGGGATTAAAATGTCAAGTAAATTATTTACCACATTTACACAACTCTATTATATATCATAAACATTATTTTATGGTGATCCTTTACCACTTTTTTTATTATTGTTCCCTTACTTCTTTCGTTCTTTCCTTCGTTTTGCGGCAAACAACTTCGGCCGTTTGCTACATAAAACCTTAGACAACCCCTTAACAAATTTCACAAGACTCTAGATATACATATAACTATATTATAAAGCTAAGAAATCAAATAAGGTAATCTTATTATTATAGATATACATACAACTATATTAAACCTTTCACCCGACGACAATTTTTTTCTTTTATTGTTTTATTAGTTGGTATATCCCACAACACTCGATCGATGATAACTTAGAATGCAAAAATAGTTGTATAAGGTGGTTTTACACGATTTTATTGTAAAATGGGTCTATTGGTAACCAAGTTTATACATTAACATAGTAGTTTTTAAGCCCGTTTACAATTACTCGCTCCTCTCAATTATTTGTTTGCCTTTGATTAAAACATTCATCACAGAGAATATAAAAGACAAACAAATGAATAAGACCAATGATGTATATTAGTATAAGACCCCCTTACACAAGAAGTAATCTTTATAGTGAAGCATTGTACTATTTCACATCAATTAATAGACTATACAACCAGTTGTATACAACTGGTAGTATAGATTTCTAGATTTTTAATGAAGAAGTTGAGCTTATATGTACAATTTACGAGCTTTACTGAAAAGAATCTGAGCGTTTTTATATAAAATTTAAACTCATAATATTATAATGAAATTTAAAAACAATACATATAAGCTCACTTAGATTTTAATTTTGTCACCATAAAAATTAAAATATAACTAAAAATTTTAAAAGCTCGAAAAGATTGTATATAAGCTCAATTAGATTCTTATTAGATTTACCATGCTCATATACATCTGGTTATAGGATCTTATTTGTAATTTCACATAGCTGAAACGTGCACAATCATTCCTTAATTCTAGCAATCAATATACCCTATCTTACAAGGATGTAAAAAGGCCTTGAAATAAATGAGTTAATTACATTCAAATTCTCAAAATAATAACTAATAATTTGTACTATGTATCTTAGAATATAAGATGAATATGTAGTTAAATAGACCATAACAACCAATATAGAGAAACGCTTTGTATTGTTTGAGAAGATATTCCCGTGAATGATAAGAAGTAAATAGTATGAGTATGTTATAACAAATTAGAAATTAGAACCACCGGCTATTCATCTTCTCATCCTATTCTCGTTCTCATTTTTCTGTCTCCTTCTCTTCCTCATTTCCTTCAAGAACTCCCCTCTCTTCTCCCTTTATCTGGTAAAACAGTTGGCAAGTTTTCAACACACGACATTAATCATTACTGGATCAAAATATTAACAAAGATCAGCAAACCATAGAAATACGCGATTAATTGTGTTAACTGTGTCATTTTAACATCCATTAAAAATCAGAACATAACACATCTAATACGTTTAGTTATGTATATTAGCTTGATTGTCAAATAACTGAGTATTTCAGAATGACAAGCAAGTTAACAAGTAGGTGAGGAGTTGAGGCAAACGCTCTCTTCTCTCAAACAATAGGTTGCGTAGGTTTCGTTTTTACAAGACAATTTAAAGAATGTACGATCATGTAATGAATGAGATACATATGCACCAAGAAATTGACAACATGAAAACTAATCTCTTAACAAATCTGATTTAAAACAGCGGAAGTTAAGTAATCGGACATAGATAATTTTTTTTAAAACAAGTCCAAGCGCTCTCATGATGCCGAGAGCATATACGAGACTTATAGAACACTCAAAGGATAGTGTTATTACTTAATACAATGTTAATATGTATTAAAACAGGTTTTAAAAACTCATTTCAAATCAACAGCCTCCTCTCCTCATTCTCCTTCCCCTTCCCATACACCGCCGCTTCTTTCTCCTCTTCTCCTCCTCTTTCTTTGTCCCATCTCCTTACGGCTCCTCCCTATTCCTCCTCGCCCCGAACCCTCCTTCCCTCCTCCTCTGCCTTCCTCTTGCTCACCATGTTTGAGCAGGCTTAGAAAACCAGATTGAAACAGACCACTATGACTCAACATTTATATCTCCCTGTCATTTTCCCTTTTCATTCTATTCCCATACACTAACAGACCCTAGACTCTTTCTCCTTTTATCCCTACCCTTTCCCTATGCTGCCTCTTTTCTTTCTTCAAAATTTGGTCAAAAGATCAATCGAATTGTGAATAAATATCAATTTAGTTGCTGACTCGAAGAGTTTACATTACTCGTTGATGTAAATAAAACATAGAAACAGAGTAAACCACTAATGCATAATAATTATAGGCTGAGCTCAAACTTAACTTTTTGGTTCTCACAACTACTTCAGGTCTTCCTGTATTTGAATATTTGAATGTGTTGCACTGGTTCTATATTCCTAAAATGAGAAAATACATTAATCAATATGATTCAATATTCACACACTGTCTGCACATTTGATTGAGTTAATCATCAATATTTCCCAACAATTGTATGAATCAGATTTTTGGCCAACGCCTATTTCTCCTTTTCAACCAGCTATATAACCCTTTCTCCTATATCTAAGGGATTATTTTTCCACCGCTTATTTTAGATCCAGTGGAAAGGCGTAGCTTTGTCAATCAGCTATATCAACTGCTTGACCTCGCAAGGATAGCTTTGTAAGTCGCCAGTCAACGACAAGCAACTATTTAATATATAGTTCTTTTAGTGGTTTAATCGTAACACCAAAATCTGTCAGCTAATGTGGTTATTAGTTCATATACTTAAAATATCGATAATCAACTGCTTGACATCACCAAGGACAACTCTTTGGTCTTTAAGTCGCAATCCAGTGTCAAGCAACTATTTAATATAGAGTCTGTCATTTATCATCCTTCCGACTATAATTTGGCACTTTTAATTTTCAGAACGACAAATAGACTTGCATCTTCTCATACAAGATTCACATAAAAATTTCATGTAATGAACACAACATAAGCAATAACACGAGATCATTACGAGATGAGTACCATGACGGCTCAGCTTGAATCTTTGGATGATCACTCCATTTCCTAAGGTTGTCATTTGATTCAGTGAAATAGTTATCAGCAACGATAACCTACCAAAAAAAATTAGAGGGAACATCGTTTTACCATGATGAACATCAGCATCCATTTCCTAAGCTTCCTTTATTAATCACTATTGCTATTATAGAATCAAGTCCGTGAAAACATAATCACCTCATGCTTCTTGTTTTACATCAACCTATCCACCAGGTGGGAGGCGATTAACCCTGCACATCCGGTAATCGAAGTTCTCATGTTTGACTGTCACAAATAAACTAAATCAATAATTTTGCCAAAAAGCTAAATATATCAATCGTTTACTACAGTACTACCCCCATTGAATACGAGGTACAATGAAGAATACCCCACTAAACTAACAAAAAGCCATAAAATTTGACAACACAGAAGGCCCTAAATTTGCACAAAACCAATAAACCCCCTAAAATAGAGGTGAGTAAAAGGGGGAGTGTAAAACTTAGCAGAAAAAAATATACCAGAGAAACATAATATGAATTCGTAAGATGTATTCAGCAACTAAATTATTTTGACATACACTTTCTTCAAGCAAAATCTGAAATTAGTAAGAAGTATTCACCAACTCAATTAGCAACCCTTCGCGTGAGATCAGTTGAGTGTAACATGTGTTACACTGGATGAGAAGTCATGACGGGCACACGAGACTTGTCTTACTGATAAGCATTTAATTAGTCACATGTTCCCCTCATTTTCGTCCCCATTTTGGTTCGTTTACACGGATTTGCGTGCCCTTGATTGCATTTTGCTTCCCGATTTCCCGTGCTATGAATATCGATCTTAAATTGTAGGAATTAAGGCGGAAATGAAGAAATCGAAGCATAAAGGTCTTGCATGAGTCGGGATTCGAAGATGAGAAGAAGAATGAGGAAAGAAGCCTTCAGGTGGCGCAGGCCGGTCCTCTGACCGGCGGCCGGCCACCCGGCATAGCCTACACAATCACAAATGAAAGAAGAAGAGGAAGAGAAGAAAAGGCCCAGGTAGTGCCGACCGGTCGACCGGCGGCCGGTCGCCTGCTCGGCCTGCACTACATCAGAATGTTCATTGAGGCGTGATTCGTGTTCCAGGCCGGTGGGGGACCGGCGGCCGGTCGACCGGCCAGGACCCCCATTCTCCATACTTAGAAGAATTTTGAAGCATTTGAAGGCGAAGAAATTGAAGTTACTGATGTGCTCCAGGCCGGCCGGTCGACCGGCCAGGAACACAACACTGAAAATTCGCCCTCTTCTTCTATTTTCTTCCTTAATTTCGAGATACCTATATATACCCTCCCCCTATTATTTTGTAAGCAGCTTTTAATTTTCCCTTAGCACAAAACCCTAGATATTTGTAACCTCTATTAAGTACAAATTACTCTCCTAATCATTCCCTAATTAAACTTAATTTCTCATTTCAAGTTGGTAGATCTAGTCTTTCCTAGTAGAATTATTTCAGTTTTGGGTTTGTATTGAGGATTTTGGGTTGAAGACATTCTCCCTCTTCATTAATACAAGCTTGTTGGTATTAAATTTCTCATCTTTTTGTTATTTATGCAATTTAATTTCATTTCTAGTTTATTGTTTATCATTTGATTGTTATAATTATTCATCTCATAGCATTATGTTTATTTCACTACTTCTTGCCTTTACTTGTTTGATTTCCCTTAGGATGTGTGAGTAGTTCTCTTCTAGGGTTTAGGGGGAGCCTAAGGGAGGATCATGTGGGGTAATTAGTTGGGTAATTAGTAGATTTGTGGTAATTATTTGGGTATTACTCATATGCACACAAAGTGTTTGATGAAATGTGTGAACGAAAGTTGCGCATTTTATCAAGCATGGTTTAATTATTTCTTAAGCGACGGTGGTAGAAATGATTAGATTAGTGTTTATACGGGTGATTTGAGACAAATGCGATGGCTTTGTTAATGATTATCGATTGTTGAGACATTAGCAATTGATTTTACTCGAATTTGTTACCCACTTGCTAATTACCCGACTAGCCCATTAATCCCCCTAAGGTGAACCCTTCACCTTAGTCTTTCCCTTATTTGTTTTCATCATTATTATTTAGCGATTACTTGCTTTTCCTAGTTTTTAGTTAACTTTCCAATCCAACATTTATTAGGCTAGAATAGGACGCGATCGAACTAGTAGTTGACCCCCTCCATCCTCGTGGATTCGACCCCTTTATACTACTTATTTTGGGTTATTTTTTATGTTTGTTTTGACGACGAAACCCTCATCAAATGGCGCCGTTGCCGGGGATGGCGTAAGGAAACTCGTAGTTTGTTTTGTGTCTTAGATTTAGCCAAGTTGCTTGTTGTTTTTGTTGGTTTTTAGTTGTTAGATTATTTGTAGAGTGCCTTGCATTATTGTCTTTCCCTAGTATGCCCAAAAACACACTAGGAGTCTAACTTGTTTTTGAGTTGCTTTGAGTGCATGCCTAGGGGTGAAGGGTTGTTCTTGAGCCATCCGGAACCTGAAAGGTTATTTAGGACTCTCCGAGCTAATACACTTGCTCGAGTTAGGAATTCAAGAAGAGTTAGCCATCAACAAGCCAATACTTCAATTGCTTCTACATCCACTCCAACAATCGATCTCCCACAAAACAACACCATTGAACCCATATTTGAAAACCCCTTCTACAATACAATACAAAATACACCACCAAATACACCACCCACAATACCTCAACAACAAAATCAACCACAAATGACGACTTTACGTGATCGTAACCGTCCCAACCACGATGATACCCAATCTCCAATCAATTTCGGTGTCTTGGCCCCTAATAATTTTGAGATTCAACCGGCTCAAATGAGTTCTATTGAGCGGGATAGCTTTGGAGGCCTCCCCGATGAGGATGCTCATGCCCACTTGAGAAAGTTCAAAAGTAGGGTAGGAATCATGAAGAGGAATGGTGTGCCCGAGGAAACCCTTTGTCTAATGTTGTTCCCATTTTCTCTTAAAGACCGGGCGGAGAGGTGGTTGAATAACCATCCTCCAAACACTTTCACTACTTGGGATGACTTGGCTAAGGAGTTTCTAAGTAAGTACTACCCCGCCTCCAAAACGGCAATGCTAAGAAATGAGATAACAACCTTTCAACAAAAGGATGGAGAATCCTTGGGAGAGGCATGAGATCGATTCATTGATTTACTTGCCCGTTGCCCTCATCATGGAATTGCGGATTGGTATGTCACTCAAACATTCTATCAAACTCTCCTACTTGTGAATGAAGCTAGTGGGTCTTATGCACCTCCCATGGTGGAAGCTTATCAAACCCCTACTTGTGAAATTTGCAATGGGTATGGACACACCTTTGAAGTTTGTGGGAATAATGTTTCTTATAACAATGAAGGTGGAAATGATTATCAACATGTGAATGCATTTCAAGGAGTCAACAACAACCCACGGCCCTCAAGGCCTCCATTCCAAAGTCAAGGAGCTTACAACCCAAATTCCAATTTCTATCATCCAAGTTCGAAATTTCACCCAAACATGAGTTACAAAAGCCAAAATGTGTTAAACCCTCAACACACACAAGCTCAACCTTCCAACCCTCCGGGTTTTTCCCAACCTAGAGGAGGAGGTCAATTTTCAAGAGGAAATTATAACAATCAATTCAACAACTCTCAACAAGGTCAAGGATCAAACCAATTCCAAAATCAACAATTCAACGATCAAGGTTACAATAACCAAGGTAACTTCCAAAACCAAGGTAATTGAAATCAAGGTCAAGGAAATTGGAATCAAAATCAAGGGAACCAAAACTTCAACAATCAAGGCCAAGGTAATTTTTACCAAGGCAATCAAAACAATCAAGCAAGTCAAGGGGTTCCCGATCAATCTTTCCAAGGCCAAGGGTCAAATTTCAACAACAACCAAGGGTCAAATTTCAACAATCAAGGTTCAAGGGGGCAACAAGGGAATTTTAACAACAACCAGCAAGGAAACTTTAACAATCAAAGAAACAACAACCAAGGTTCAAGTAGTCGAA
>JAIUZE010002120.1:0-32848 GCA_022085475.1 Heliosperma pusillum
CCATTTTTCATAATCCCTTTTCTTGGGCTTGGTGAGACGGGATTCTAAGCTCCGGAGCGGTGGGAAGTTTCTCACTTTAAAGTTCCGTATTTGACAGTTGACACTACTAAGTATAGTACCTAGTTGCACAAATTTGCAAAATAATCTAACTAGCTAATCATAAGCTGCTTAGATTCATACGCAAATCTAACCAAAGCATGGTCAAAATCCAGGGTTCTGTGGACAACCATGATTATAAAAATCAACTTCTCCATAATGTTAACGACAATTAATATAAAGTTGAACTTACCCAAGTTCATGTCTCGAGACATGCTCTGAAGTTGGTTCTCCACTATTGAATGTACTTCTCGTTTCACACAATTTGCATTTTCATCCTCCCTGTGTTCTGAGGATAACCTGTCAGCGTCAGGTCCCATGCTTGATCTACTGGTGCAGGGTTGGAGTGCTCCTCTAGTAAATCGCTGGGACTGAGTGGTTTCCAAATGTATGCTGTCTAATCCACTCCAAGCACTGTGGCCCTGAGATAAGCCATCTGCGTCTGGTAAGGGTTGACCTATATGCCGTGTCATGTTGCCCAGTCTTTCACGCCCAGAATCCATATTTTGCATGCTACGAGGATAACTTTCATTATATCTACCGACTTGTTGAGCGCTATGAGACGTTCCTACATGTGCTCTACCATGATGGAAAGCTGTATTAACCCCAAAACCTATTATATTGCCCAAAGAAGTTAATTCACCTCCAGTTTGACTCATTCTATTTGAAAGAATATAATGTATCTGACGGTGTATTCTTCGTCTTCCTGAAACAGTAGATACCCCAATGCCAGAACCCGGAGAAGGAAGTTGAAGGCCGCTTCCGGAAAACCTCGGAGAGGAGAGAAGCCCATCTCCTTGACTCAATGGTGTTTCAGGAATTGTCACATTGAGGTCTATTTCCGACATGTTCTCATACGCCGGCTGTCTATCAGAAGCACTAGCACCTACTCTTTGATCGTCCATGAGACCCTGAATTTGTGGCTGTGATGATGCAAGAACAGCCGGTCTACAACCATCACAATACCAATTTCCTTCAGGCACTTCCCTTCCGAGACCAACACAATATGTGTGCGCTGGTGAATCACAAACATCGCATAGCAGCATGAGGGCATCATCTCCACCTTGATGGCACTCAGTACATATGACGTTTTCGTAAGGATTTAAAAAGTCCCGAAGTTCCTCTTCAGAAGGTTGGTAAACCTGCATCAAACAAAATCTGGTTCAATGAAAGAACAGGCTTTAATATAGAAAAGGAAAAAAGAACTAAGCTACCCATTCTACACACCCCATTCCACTTGCATAAGTTGCATTAAAAACGGATACAAATCAAACTTAAACAAATGCTAAGACGGAGGGAGTAGCCTGCAGGACCTAGGTATCGACAACGATGAGGGAAAAAAGAGGGAGGAAAGAAAGTAGCAAGACATTGAGGAGCCCCAAAGGCTCACATAGTTCTAAAAACAGTACCTGATCACGCTCAGGAACTGTTACCACCGTCTTCTTTTGATCAAACCCTTTACCACACCTCGTGGCCTTACTTATTGTAACGAATCTCTGCTTACACAGTGGGCAACGTGTTTCCACTTTTGACCATTCCATAATGCATGCAAAACAGAAAAAATGGGTACAACAGTTAAGTGTTCCCCTGTTAGAGCTTTTTCCCTCTTCTGTTAAGCAAATACCACAAACAGGCTTCCCCATATCATTTCTTGTCTCTTCTGCCTTCTCTTTGCCCTTCCTGGCAGGAGGTTTATTTGGCTTACAAAAGGCTTCATCTTCCTGTATTTTTCTTGAACTTCTCAAATTTGTGGCCAAGGCTCTACAAAACAGGCCGACTTCTCTTACTTGCTCCTTTTCTTCCTCGGATATAGTAAACTCATGGTCAGATGAGTCGGAGCAAATATCAAAATCGGAATCAACAGTCGCTCTTTTCTTTCTATGTCCACGTTTTCTTTTTATCTGGTTTCTAACAGCGGATCCCTTTTTTTTACTTCCCTTTTTAGAAGCTTTACTTACTGCGCCTACTCTTCTCACAGAAGTTTTCCTCTTTGATGTGGTTCTCTTTTTCTTAGTCTTTGACTTTGCCTTTGGAAATCGTTTCTCATCCTCCTCCTCATCTTCATCATCATCGTCGTCATCCTCTAAATGTTCAAATTCACTGGGTGAAAACTCAACATCATCCGAGTCATCTGAGTCGTCATCATCGTCACGCATAACTTTTCTTCTCTTTTTTGACCTATTTACAATATTCTTCCTAGATTTTGGAAAGCCTTTCCGAGTCCTTGGTTTTGGTTTTACCACGGTTCTCCACACACCTTCTCTTTCATCTTTTTCATCACCACCATCATCATCATCATCTTCTTCTTCTTTTTCTTCTTCTTCCTCCTCTTCCTCCTCCTCCTCCTCCTCCTCCTCCTCCTCCTCCTCCTCTAGATATTCAAATTCATCAGGTCTAAACTCATCATCATCTGAGTCATCCTCATCGTCACGAGTAACTTTTCCTCTCTTCTTTGATCTATTTAAACCATTTTTCCTAGGTTTCAAAACTGCCTTTTTCGTTCTTTGTTTTGATTTTATCACAGTTCTCCAGCCGTCTTTTCTTTCCTCCTCTGCATCATCATCTTCTTCTTCCTCGTCCTCAAAGCAGCTTTCTTCTACTAAAGCATGGGAATCTAAATCATCTGACTGCTCATCTACTTCATCGGCTTCTGCGACATAGTCTTCGTCCGAATCCTCGGAATCCATAATTTTTTCGTGAAATGTTTGGTTACCTCTTTGCTTCATAACAGCCTTTCTTCCTCTCCAAGTCTATTAATCATTAGACAAGGGTAATCAGGGAATTTTTTATGCACATTGACTTTAGAATGTAGGCTTAAGATGGAAGCAGAGTAAAAGTAGTATCAATGCAATTAAAGTTCCGGATCCCTAATTCTCTATCTAGTAGGAAAATATCAAATTTTTAAGGGATCACATCAAAAATATTACCAAGAAATAATTGTGCCAAATTCCTTCTCATTTTGAGACATATACCAAATTTGAACTGATAACGCCATATTAAAATTATTAGGCATTGCTACAGCATTGGTCATCTTAACCTTTTAACCGAAAAATTACCTTCTCAAGTACAGCACCAGTAAACCATAACAAATATAGCAGATAGAAGCTATTCCCTAATTCCATAACGATCACGATCTATTATGGTTTATCAGCTCAATCTCATTATACAGATAGTTGGCCGGGTTGGAAACAAATCACTCTAATTTCCTACGCCTCATTTATCTATAAACCAAAAGGAGATCACTCGTTCTACTACCAAGTACCATAAAAAACAAGACCAATACATTCGATCAAGCACAATCAAACAAACTAATGTATGGAAAACCCCTAGATAACTTATGCTCGACCATTTGCTCGGATTTTTAGCATTGTCTATCACAATCCAATCACATATTCAAACAAGGTAAATCACCAATTTCGCGAATTTTCCAATCAACCCAAAAAACCGACATCATTTCATACAATTTCCGGATCGTAAAATGATCCATCATCTACAATAAACTAAATCTCAATTACAAATACAATCCCCTGCACAAAACAAATGCATCCAATGATTGAATTGGAAACTTGTTTACCCCAAAAAAAATATCAACTTTCCCCCAAAACAAAATTCATGCATCAAACGATTGAATAGCACAACAAAATCTACTCAATTATGAACTTGATTATCCAAATAAAACATCAACTTTCCCCCAAAACAAAACTACCCACATGCATCAAATGATCTAATGCATAACAAAATCTGCTTCAAATCTGAACTTAATTAACCAAAAAAAACCCATCAATTTTTCATCACACCAAACCCAAATTCAAGAACAACCCATCACTGATTTTTCCCAATTCACCTTACCCTTCATAAAAATTATTTAATCATACCAGCACATTATTTTATTTTATTTTTAAAAAAGCATAATTTATCTATTTTGGTTTTAAAAAAAAAGCATAATTTATAGCCTGCCTTAAGTAAATACATCCATTAAGAAAATTTTACTAAAGTGAGAAATGAAAGAGCTCCAAAAAAATTTATGGGCAAACATACTTAATAAAAAAAAAAGTAAATAAGTGAAAAAAAATATAAAATAATATGAGAAATAAAAATAGAGGTAATATAGAGAGAGAATTAGGTACCTGAGAGGAGAGAGAAAGCATCGAACCTAAAGTAAAGAGAGAGAAATGTTTTGCTCAAAAAAATAGTAATGGTGGCAAAAGATTTCTCGTTGCATTTTATAGATTTTTGTCATTTTATTATTTCATTTCATTTTTATTTTTGGTTTACTTCGGTCTATGGTTGAGGTCTATGGCTGGCACAGCTTGGCAGGCGTAAACCTCGACAAATACGAAATTTGTGAGATTTTTTTTGTTAAATACAACCTTTTAATTTATTTATTTTTGTGAAATATTATCTTAAAAAAAGGGAATTGCTTTTTCACATACGAACTTTACTCTTTCACATACATTTTTCCATTAACTTTCCACATCATACCCTTTTCCTAAACCTAAACAAATTAAAGCTTATACATTACGTTTTCCCTAAAATCGAATTTAATTGTTCTAAAAATTTAAATAATTGATTAAAATTCTTCAACTAGTGAATTAATTTTGTTGCTTAGCAATCATTAATAAGTTTTATTCAAATGATTTAGGGTTGTTCATTGCTAATTAGTGAATTGATTGTGAAAAAGTTCATCAGGTTGTTATCAATGAAGGGCCGGTGGTTCTGGACGGTGGACGTTCTGGGGATGGGTCGTGGACTCATGGGTGTCCAGGTAAAGGGTCGGTGGTTGTCGGAGCAGGGCGAGGGGGAGTGTGGTCGTGCGGGAGAGGGAGGAGTGCTGGGAGGAGTGCGGTGTTCAAAATTGAATGGCGATGGTGGTAGCCGGTTGTGGGTTGGGAAGGGAAGGTCGGGGATGGGTAGTCGGATCTAAGGGAGGGCGGTGGTCAGTGGTGGTCGGAGTATGGGAGGAGGAGTGCAGGAAAGGCTGAATAATGGATTACGAGGTCGGTGGTTGTGGATAACCCTATATTAATTTCAGACAATCTTGGTGGCGAAGGGCAGTCCAAGTCGGCCGGAGCCACGTTTTTCGGCGATCGGAGCAAGGGGTAAACGTAAATTTTATGACGGAGGAAGAGGTGTTGTATGTAGGTGTTGGTGCAGTGAGATAGGGGAAGAATGAAAATACAAATTTGATAAAACACAATGGAAAAATAATAAGGGTATAATTGTAAAAGTCGTATGTGAAAGAGTAAAATCCGTATGTGAAAAAGCACGTCCCTAAAAAAATTGTCAAACAGAACATTTACAAAAGAATTGTCAAACAAAACATTTTGGCCGGAGTTTGACCAAGATTAAAAAAGACAGTGACTTTCAGTCGATGTTTAGGATAGCAAACGAGGTCTGTTTAAGGTATTCCTGGACTCCTTGAAAAGATGGGAGTACATGCTTTCTGACGATGGTGTCCACAGTGGTCATAGGTGGTCCTAAGGATGGTCATATGGGTTGCGGATAAGGTCTAGTCACGAACAACACTACAGGAATTTTGGATTTGTGTTGGGGATGGGGGATCGAGGGGCTTTTGAAAGGGTTATAGTGGTGCATTGGATATGAGATTTGGTATGGTGGTAGAGGGCAGTCTAAGGAAGGTTGTGGTTGTGGTTGTGTTGGTTGTGATGGGTATTATATTAAGTGGTGCTTTCGAGGTGGTGAAAGGGACTGGTCAGACTCGATTTAAAGCCAAAAAGTTAGTAACTTTTCATATGTGACTTTCAGACAATGCTTGAGATAGAAAATGAGGTTGGTTTTAGGTGTTCTTGGACTCCTTGGAAAGATGGGAGTAGAGACATTTTAGGGATTGTCAACACGATAGTCAAAGGTAGGGTTGATTGGTGTGTAAAGTAAGGCTGGTCAGAGAGGTTGTTGTAAGTCTGGGTCTACATGGATTTTTGTGGGTCTTTTAATAGGGTTATGATGCTTTGTTTGGTCTAAAATTTGATATGTAGAAGGAGGGGAGTGCATAGTAGGTTGTAGTTGTGTTGTTTATGGTAGTTATTGGTTGCAAGTGGTGGTTTAAGGAGAGTGTAAGAAGGTTCTCACGTGTATAACACTTAAGTGACGGTAAATGTTTTAAGTTGACGAAATCAAACCAAAATGTTGTGTTTGGCAATTTTTTTTAAGGTTGTGTTTTAACAATTTTATTTGTGGTGTCTCATAAAAAAAAGTTTTCTAAAGATTATGTTTAACCAAAAAAACTCAAATATATACCCTCTCCATTCAAAACCAAACACAACATTCCACTTTTTGACTCTATTCAAAAATGAAGGGAATCTTCCAAATTCCGAGCAATTTATAAAAGAGAACATAGTCATGTAGGATTTTGTTTGATTCACTTTTATAAGTACAATAAGAATATAAAACTTTTATCTTTTATTATGAAAAATTTAAGATATTTAGTAGTATTTACATTACAATTTGTGAATTTACAAACGTGTAAATTGAAAGAGAAATGGTGTGTTTGAAACCGAATAGAGGGAGTATTTGTAACACCCCCATAATCCGTTATATTTAAAAATAGAGTTTTCATGTAAAATTCGGAATATGGATGTGTCACATTTGAACCAATTGTAGTAGAAGTATTTAAATCATGTAATTCAAAGGGGTAAATGTCCATGTGAATTAAAAACCAAAGAGTAAAATCCGATTACAACCAAATCCAAATGTTTGCGGAAGCGAATAAGTTTGATGATGCAAAATAAAGATAATTGTCTAAACATTGGTTTCCAATAAAAACAATAACGCGCGCGCTCTCCCGTGGTTCCCACGTCCTAGTTCCTTGGATTACCTGTCACACGATCTGCTCTCACAATAGTGGTCATAGCAGTTCCAATTAAGGACAAAAACAAAAGAGGGTCAACAATAATGTTGAGTAAGGTAAACAATCCAAAAATAAATAAGAGTTTTACTTAAAATTTAGAATTCGTAAGAAAGTAGAATATCATTGAGAAGTTCAAGTTTCTAAATAAGGAAATCCGATCCAAAATAGTTAGTCCTTCCAAATCTTAAAACACTTTCCTTCGAAGAAAACATTTCTTCACTTTCTTTAGTAAGTAATGGATAGAGGCCGTATGGAGAGGATTCCCTCGCCCTAGTCCGGATAAGACGGGGTTCACCAAACCATGTACAATAACTGTCCAAAAATCCCGAGTGTGCACACCCCTCCAAGGGCCAACCCCAAGGAGGAAGATAAGAGGACGGGGTCTCGATCAACTAACCCCCACCAGAAGCTCTGTATAGGAGGTCCCCTTTTATTATTTGGGAACAACCTACCCCTCTACCAAAACCGTTCAAACCAAAAATCAAAACCCTTTCCAAACAATTAAATCCATTTCTTGAGATTAACCATCTCCATAACTTGTACAAAAGATCAAACGGTTTTGGTTTTCAAACTCTTAAAAGTTATGAGTCCTTTATTATAATTTCAACACTTCAAAGGATGGAATAACATCAATTATTTTTCAATATTTCATCACAATAATCCAAACTTATAATAACAATCATTATAAACATTATACACAATATAACATTTGAAACAAAACTCAATAGTTCAAGAATAGTGTATGGGCAAGCGTTTCCCTTACCTTATGAGCTGGTCTAGAAGTTTAAAGTGCTTCTTCTACAAATCCCGAGTCTACAATATACATAAAGTACTGGTTACTAAATTATTCCAGACGGTCCTTAACTAGTTCAATTGATTTTATGCATTTTACTCGGTTTTTGTTATGTTTCCATTTTTAACGTTTTGTTCCGAGTTTTATTCTTAAGAAAGAAAACTAAGTTCATGGTCAGAATATTTACTACAATATTTTATCAAGTTGGTGCTTTTAGTTTAACAAGTTATAGCTTATACACTTGGTTTATACAAGTTCATTATCTCATACATACTTTACGGTTTTACAGATTCTGAACAGTGACTTCAAAACATCATAACTCCTTAATTACTTAACATTTTGGGGTAAGACCAGTGAGGTTGGATTCTTTAAGATGTCCTACAACTTTAAGTGTCAAATACTAACAGTCCAAAAACGACTCTAAGGCCTCTGAAATTTCTGTTTAGTAAAATGTGACGGTTTCCGAGTCACAGAAAGTTTTGGGCTGGTTCGGGTGCTTAAATAGTCAAAATATCGGTTTTCAGAAGGCCAACATGCATGTCTCTCATTAAAGTTTATCATAGTCAAATATCAAGAATTTATCTTTAGTATAACTTTATTTACTAGTGGTCTATTCGAAAATGGTAGATTCTCAACTATCGATCTAAAGAACAATATTTTATCAGATTTCCAGCTTGTCATTTTGTGTTGCAAAAATCATATAAAATCAAATACTTAATATTCTTGGACGAAACAAATTCCAATAGATCTAGTATTTAGTATATCAACTTTTATGTTTATACAATGTAGGCCAAAAATAGGTTTAAGATGTACTATTGGTCGGATCTTTAACTAGTGGTCAGAATATGAGTCACAAAATGTTTTTAAGTAGATTACAAAGATTAAAAATTCAAATGAGTTGATTCCAAGGCCTAATATACTCTATATTCATTGAAGTTTGGTAAAAGGGTTTGTCCTCATTAATCCTTTAAGTTACTTTTTAAGACACAAACATTGGGACTAGCAGATTCGATTGTCCAGAATCATGTTCTTTTTGTATGATTTTTCATTTCCAAAAGACTCATGGGATTATGACAAAATTTTGTACACTGGTTATAGAGAGGAAGAACTACGACATATATTTTTTTCATAGCAATAAAACAAGTCTAAGTCGGATTTTTATTCTGTTAATTATCAACCTCCGGATTTGACACTTTGATGATTGTTATGTGCTTAAGTTTATGCATGCATGAATGGAAACTTGTTTAATTATTGTTCTACGATTTAAACTAAATGAATAGGTGTTCTTAAGGTTAATAAACATAAAATGGTGGTTTAGACATTCTCACCAAGTGAGGATCTTGGTGCTAAGGCTAGATCCTCCTCCTTATGCTCCCTCCTTCTTCTTCTTCTTCCTCTTTTCGGTTTCTCTCTCTAATCCCTCTTTCTTTCTATTATTTTTTTTTTGTGTGTGTGTTTGAATGAATTTTAATCTGGTGGGAGGTAGAGTGAGGAGTAAATAGGAGTGGTTATGGGAAGAATAAAAAGAAGGGTGTTGGGAAGAGGGGGAGTAGGGGTGTAGGGTGGTTATGGGAAAGACAAAAAGAAAAGTGTTGGGAAGGGGGAGGTGTAGGTAGGGCGGCACAAGCATAGGTAAGGGGATCTATTGCCCTCATTATGGCAGCTAGGATTTGGTGTTTGAGTCGGGTTTTCGCGCGACGGAAAAAGATGCGCGAGACGGTGATTTATGCAACTTCGAAATGCAATACAATTTCACCAATTATCGACACCAGAATTATATATATTCTTTCTTGTTTTATCATGGGTGAATTTATTTTAGGATTGTATTTTACTATCATTTATTCTCGATGTGTGACGATAAAGTTGATTATTAAATTTAGCGACTCGAGATCGCGGTAATCGCATTGTTACCAATCTTTCCATTTTATCACCTATTGATTTTAGCTTCATAAATATCTTTATTATTATTTTTTTTTTTATATAAACTCCTTTATATTTTATTGACGGATTTTACGGGTATTACAATCTACCCTCCTTAAAAACAAACTTCGTCCTCGAAGTTAAAACATCCCTCTAGAGCAACAAGTATAACTTCGTTCCTTAATATACGAGGGAAAGATGTGGGTGTTACATCCCACCTCCATTAAAGAACATTACGTCCTCGTAACTAAATATTTGGCTTGAATAGGTCTGGATACTTAAGCTCCAAGGTTTCCTCGGCTTCCTAATCCCGGACGTCATTGGTTGACCATAACACCTCCTCAAGTACATCTAATGTCTCATATTGGCCTATGGTTTTAGGCTTACTTTTCCTTTCTTACGCAATCGCATCGCCCTTCTACTAGGTGATAACCTAACCAACCACAACCTATCTACCAATCATGGTTAATTTCCGTTCTTTATTCATGGTTAATAATCAATCGCTATGTTGGTCCGTTTTCTAGTTACACGAGAAACGCTCAATACTTTCTCCCTCATCAAATTGCATCTTCTATCTTTATTATTTTCACCTATAATTACGCATATACATGTGTTCCATAACATCCATTAACCTCTTGCGGTCTTACCAACTTCTTTAAACCAAAACTCTTAAATTCATCTGTTTTACCTCAAAAAAAATGGAAACAAATTTTCCCTCAAATCGCTAAATAATTATAATATATAAAGCTATAATGATTTCACTAAATCCGATTCCGCATGAAATTCTAGTAATCATTAACTTAATTCTTCGAATTTACACTGTTGTATCATCATTCACCTTAAGCCTCATAACACTCCATGTATCACATCTTGAAATTAATGTAGCGGTCTTAATTAACCGTTATTTAAAAACTTCACAATTCATTTCTCCGTCATCTCGCATCCACAAAACTATGGTATATCTCAAATCCCTGATTGATCATTAAAACCAACACATAGCCTACTAATTTTAGCATTCTCTATTGTCGTCAAATCACTAATGGGTCAATAAGGGTTCCCCAAAAATTCACCCTTAGATTTTCTCCATCGGTCAATTACTATAATTGGTAAAATTCTTCTTAGTATAAATTACTTAAAACATTATCTCTTCACATGCTACAAGCCTCCAACAACTACGAAATTTCTTTACACATTGTTATAACAGTTACCTCAAATAACCAAGTGTTCCTCAAGAATCTCAATCAATATCGTGCTACGTCAAACTTCTATCTTTCACTCAAGTTCCATTGGTCATGTCCATTAATTTTCCATAAAATACGTATCCTTAATCATATCCCTTAACTTCATCACAAATATTATATCCATTTGCTCTTTGGTGAACAATTGTATATAAGCCTTATATCCTCTTTTTACTTCTCGCAACATTACATTCTCTTTTCACAATTATTCATAATCTTATGCCTCTTTACTGAATCCACACTCTAACTAGAGTTCTTTCAAGTATATGGGTAATCGCTTGTTCTTAATATCTTAGGACACGTAAATATCCAACTTACTACACAAGATCACGCCACACAGTTAGCTACTACCCCAGTGTCCATTCTATTTCTTATAACTATTATTCTTTCTAAACATACTACTTTCGTTCCAATAAAAGATAGAGATATAATATTTGGTGATATCATTTAAACAAATAGTGTCTCATTTCACTCCTTCAACATATGAGACTTAAAGATCTCAAATCGATTTCAATGTCATGGATGTATCTCATTCTACTACATGTAGCGCTTATATCACATACAGTTAATTAGGCAACAATCGTATGTATAACATCTCATTTTATTATTCACATGATTGAAATTGTTCTTTAAAACTAGATATCAACAGCGTATACGTCATCTCGTACTACCTTTCATACAACTGATATCTCAACAATAATTTGTCCATCAGGACTAAGCATCCAAGGTTATTCAACCCATCTTATATCATAGTCATTTGACCAACATTGTACAAACTCAACTATCCATCTTTATATGAATAATAAATAGGCCAATAATTGTCCAAGCTAATATTCACCATTTATCGTCTTAGATAAAATAATTATAAATATCCACGATATAGTTAGTTTGTAAGTTCCTAATAACCAGACTGTACCCATGTGTTCTACATAAATCCTCATAATTATGGCTATTGAAATCCCTCTCGAATTCCGCACTAGATCACACTCTTCCTCGTGTTCATCACCTTCTCTTGCTTTCTTTAGTGGCGTATATCCTCTCCTTTTCTTTAATTAGAAATAATCAGTGACTCTTTATGGCGAGTTATACTATATAGCCCATAATTATCATGATCACAATCTATAAGCTAAAATTACTGATCTTATCTACTGTGCTTCTTTAATAAAGTTAATTACCCTTTTTTTTGTTCCCCATACATAATCCCTCGTCACTCCACATGTTTCATATTCATCCAACTAACTCCTTATTTCATGGTGTGGTTGGTAAGCTAGCTCAAACATGTGAACTTATCTTTCTCACTAATGTGTCCACAAGGTCTAAAGGAGCGTCTCAAAGAGGTCAAATATTATAATATATCTTACTCGGACAAACTGTTCATTCTATTTACCTTTAATTTTAAACAAAACCAGACTTTATATGCATCACGCATCCGAGCCTCAAATATACCTCACATATTACAAACCAGTAGATGATTCTTTCAACTATTTTCGCAAATTCAAATAACTATTACCATAAGTAAACTAGTTTTTGAACACACCTCAAAAAAATTCACTTACATCACTCTAGGCCATTGTTCTACTTATCCCAAACGTTTAAATTATTCTTCCTGCTCATGTATACCAAAATTAAAGTGATCTCTTAATACTAATTACTTCAAACTATTCTCCTCAATTAAGAACCACAACCATTTGTGCTAAGCTTTCATTCTCTCAGAGTCATGTTGCAACCTAAATCACCAATGTCATACCTATGTAATTTCTTAGTCATACTAAAGCAAAAGAAGTATCTACCCTCTCATTTAAATCTACGAAATTCTCCACCAAAATGTATTAATAACCCATAAATTACGATTTACATCTCGACGACTCAACTTCATCATTGATCCAATATAGTCCTTACACTTATCCTCAAAATACCATTCAGTGCATTAAGTGGAGTCAACTTGATAACATCATACTCTATCCCAATATCTTTTCATTACTCGAAGCACAATCACCTTTAATATCCACATCATAAATATCATCCCAGTTGAGCAAGTCATACTACCTCGATTCTTTCATCTAGTACCTCTCATCAATAATTTTCTACACATGCTATCTCTAAACTACCAATCTTCACATTACATCATCATCATTCTCAAATATAATAGCGTAAATGTTCATTTTTTTTTCCAACTAAATAGTTCTTGATAATCCACCAAGTTAAATCGAATCATTGGTATAATAGTCATTCAAGAAAAAGTTATCTACTGATATATCTCAATAACTTTCGTATCATTATCACAACCATAACATACTTATCAATACCTCAAATCATCGCTCATTTACGAAGAAATATTTAGTCCTACATCTCATAAATTTCCAATATTTCTTAATCAGCAACCACTAATAGGTGTATTCAGTCATGTAGACTTCCCTAAGTTTCAAATTCCTCTCAAAGTTATCCTTGTTATATAGTCTAACTAGCTTTTCAAGTAAGCTCTTTTGCATCAGTTTCTTGCATATCAACAACTAATTAACAATATCCCTCCTTACCATATGAACATTCTCCAAACACTAAGGTTCCCAAATAAAATGTACTATTACGTTGATCATATAGCCAATTTTCCATTTTATCACCTATTGATTTTAGCTTCATAAATATCTTTATTATTATTTTTTTTTTATATAAACTCCTTTATATTTTATTGACGGATTTTACGGGTATTACAATTATTTATACGATTTTAAGAATTTGTTGAACAAAATTTTGGGAAAAAATTTGCTTGAGTAGCATGCCCTCTTCAATACCTTTTAGAGGGGGTGTTCGGTTAATTAGGTCTTTTGAAATGGAATGGAGTTGCATCATTCTGGTGTTTGGTTAAGGTATTATGGGATGGAGTTAGATACCGAATGGATTACAACTCTACCCCAACTCCTTGGAATCATATACCCACCTTCCCCCTTGGTATCAAACTTCATTCATTCCATTCTCAAGTTTAGAATGAGTCAAAGAACGAATGGATTTGGAACCTAATGCGTGTATTCTTCTTTTAGCACACATTTTTATGCTTTATTATGATCATTTCGCTATTATTTACTCTCGTATTTGCTACTTTGGGTGTGTTGTGTGACTTATGCAGGTTTTGAGTCCAAATGCACTCATTCAAGCCAAATTCTATCAACAAAGGTTATATGAGCTCCCGTTCTTAGTCTTGATGCAAATGGAGCTTAAAAATCATTCTTTTGAAATTCGTAGTGAAGTAAGGAAGCTTATCGAACAAAAAGAGAGTTTCACATTACTAGTGTCTACTTTGAAGAGCCATGACTCGAGTTCGACAGATGATATTCAAGTGATTCTAATTGGATATGAAAGTCTTATCTTCTTACCTTTTCAACGCCACCAAAAACGCCTGATTTGACCAAGTAACGAAGAAACGACGGCCTTTTGAAGTTTAGTGCGCGTTGCAGGAAATGCGCGATGAAAAATTGGTCGATTGCTCTTTTGGTCGATCGACTAAATTCATCTCGACAGTCTTGATTTTTCAATCATGTGAATCACTTGGTCGATCGATTAAAGCTAGTTTTCAGACTTTTTTAATTCGTGGCTTAGGAGGCCTATTTATTTTCTAGTTACACTTAATTTGTGTACTTAGTAAAAAAGGTACTCCCTCCGTCTCGGTCATGCATTTGTTGTTATTTCTTTTTGGCACAAAGACCATGGAAAGAGTGGAGGTAATATGTGGTTCACTTAGTGGATGACAGGTTGACAATACTCCCATTTGGTGATCAAGTTACTCATAGAAAACCTTCCAAATATAAAAAGGACAACAATTGACTGAGACCACCTAAAAAGAAATAGGAGAACAATTGACCGGGCCGGAAGGATTATTTTGTAACCATTAATTAGGGGATCTCTTTTATTGCTTAAATTTTACTACCTTGAACTCTCTCTGTTACTTGGAGATCTACCTTGTACCTTTCTTCTATACTACTCTTAATTCTTTGGTATTCTATTGAATCTTCTTTGTTCATATTTAATTTTGCTAGTTTATTTACATCCTTTTTCTCTTTATTACTTACTGTTTTATGTTTGATTATTCTTACCATCTTTTCATTACGTTAAATTCAATTATCATCCTTGTTATTGTTCTCATTGTTAATTTTAGTCAGGAGTAGCTAAATCTCTCTGCTAGGATTTAGGGGAGTCAGAAATTGGTAACGGTCTTTAATTAGGTTATTAGATTGGTTGATTCCATCGTGTCTTTGTTTTTAGTTGTGACATCTAATCTGCCATTAATTGATTAGTGGCCATAATTGATTATATTGAATTGGTAAACCCCGACTTAAGATTGAGAGTCTGGTAAGGGTTAGACATGTGACAAACATTAGAGAGCGCTATTAAGTTGTGAGAACTCTTTATAAGCATTTTAGGGAGATTAACGATCCGAGAGGACCTTATCATTACCCTTTAGACCGAGAGTTGAGACCGGCCTGTAACCTTAAAAATGACCAATTATTATCCATGGTGAACTGACACTCCTAATCTCTTCTCCTTATTGTTAGACTCATTTATACTTCATTACTACTTTTTTTTGTCATTAGTCTAGTAAACCAATTAAAGAACCCCTCATATGTTACTTAGACAGACTTGACTTAGCAAATATAACACTTTAGTCTTCCTTTGGATATGATCCCGACTTCCCTAACCATATTAGCTAGAGACCAGTTGGTTATCTTTGGTAGGTATAAGATTAGCCTATCAGAATCCCATATGTAATACCTCGAATGTAACACACCCATCTACCAAAGTGTCTTACCAAGATCTATCTTAGAAAATAGGAGTGATACCATCTCAGTTGCCCGATGTAACACATATCAAAAGGGACCATAATAAAACAACATTTATTTAAGTACGTAAAGTTTAAGGTGATTACCACTGAATAAACCACAATCTAAAGTAATACAACCGATCCAAATCCAAAACAGTAAAATCAAATGAATTCTCGACATCTAAGACTCAGCGGAAGTTAATCGACTGATCATCGCGCATCAACATCAGTGATCCCCAAAGCCTGTTCAATAGATTACATGCTAAACTCCTGCTCACCATTCTTCAATGAATCACACAGCAGTTTTAAAAACAAATATGGGGTCAATACAATTATACATTAATCAATATCAATAACAAGGTAACAACACAATCATCTCAACTAATCATCATCATATCCAAACTATGGTAACCAAAATGGCTCTCATCGCAATGAGTAGTCGGGTTCTCATTGCAACAGGATACCCACCCTGCAAACCACAGCACTGGATATCAAAATCCCCGCTCATCGCAACGAGCGAACCCGACTCATTAATGTGCACATCCCCCTTATGACGGGAGTCACAAGAGGTGAGACCTGGGGGTGGAAACATCTCCTGACATGGCCCACAATAACAATCATAATCCAATCACACTCATCATCGTAGCTATCATCACAATCATATCAACAATCAATCAACAATCAATCAACAATCAATCAACAATCAATCAACAATCAATCAACAACCAATCAACAACCAATCAACATACAAATATATTGAGTATGGAAACCCTACCTCGAAATCGCCAATGCTTTAACCCCGTGACTAACCCAGATTAGGGTTCTAAAAATTACCCAATACTACTAATTTGAATAGAGATTATGATACTTACTTGTATGATTGATGCAATTGAATGATCCCGAACCAACAACGATGGTGATTACCAACTTGGAAATGAGATTAAAATGATTAAGAGTGATTAGAGAAATGTTTTGGGTTGATAAAAGTGATCAGTGAAAACGTCAAAATGTTTATATACTCTTAATTATCTTAATCCAAAACTGCTCAAATTACGAATCAGACAGGAACACTCGGCCTAGTACCATGTACTCGTTCGAGTACTCCACAAACTCGACTAAGTGCCACCTAGGCAGTATCATGTTTAAGAGACACTCTCACATACTCGCTCGAGTACAACCTACTCGACCAAGTACCTAGCTAAATGAATACAGAGTATTATAATCTTCCCTCCTTAAAACGAACTTCGTTCTCGAAGTTCACAGCTCAACACGCTGCCCAACAACAACACAACCCTCTACCAAAATCTCACAACACCACTCAATACCAAACCTTTGCTCGCAACATCAAAACCAAGACAAAGGTACCACCAGAACACAACTCACAACTAAGGCCGAACAATAATGCAAAACTCTTACCAAAACCAATAAAAGGTCACAAAATACTAATGTGATAGTCTCCTACCCCTCAAAAGATTAAGGTTACGTCCCCGTAACAAAACATACATGATCAAAGATATGCGTATACCGCTCCTTCATTGCCTCTTCAGTTTTTGACGTGGCCTCCTCCACATTATGGTTAGACCATAATACCTTAAGCAAAGTTGTCTCGCCATTCCTTGATTTTCGTACCTTCCGGTCCAATATCTCCTTTAGCACCTCCATATAATTAAGTGTCTCACAGAGCTCAATGATCTCAACGTCTAACACATGAGATGGGTCACTAACATACTTTCGCAACTCCGATACATGAAATACATTTGGAACCCGATTAAGAGACGGTAGTAAGGCTAGTAGATACGCCACCTTGTTAATACGGTCCAAAATATCATAAGGGCAAATAAACATTTGACTCAATTTCTCCCTCTTACCAAATCTCATCCCACCCCACCTTCAGAAGTACCTTGTCACCTACTTGAAACCTAATATCTCGCAATGTAGATCAGGATAACTCTTTTGTTGATCCTGCGCCGCTTTCATCTTTTGTCGAATCAACCGAACTTGCTCAATCACATCCTGAACCATTTGTGGTCCTAAAACCACAGCTTTCGAGCTATCATCCCAACACATTGAGCCCTTACCTCTCCTCCAATACAATGCCTTGAAAGGTGTCATCCAAGTACTCGTATGGTAACTGTTGTTATAAGAAAACTCGATCAAATTCAACTCATCCTCCCAATTACAACCAAATGACATAACACAAGCTCGCAACAAATTCTCTGTCTGCTTATACGTCGCAGGATGAAAGGTTGTACTCATCTTCAAGGTAGTCCCCATCAATTCCTGCAACTCCTGCCAAAACCGAGAAATAAACCTTGCATCACGATCCGACACAAATGTCTTTCGATACTCCATGTAGCGTCACCACATTATTCCTATTAGTTGTCGTCAGTTTAATCTTGTTCCAAGTATCCTTCAGAGGAATGAAGTTAGCTGACTTGGTTAACCGATCAACGATGACCTAAATCATGTTGTTACCCTTCTGAGTCCTCGACAATCCCACTATAAAGTCCATAGATATTGGTTTTCATTTCCACTCTAGAACCTAAAGTGACTGCAGAATCTTACCATGCGGTCTTCGGTGCTCTCCCTTCACTAGCTGGCAAGTCAAACATCTAGCCATAAAATATGCTACCTCTTTCTTCATCCTGGGCCACCAAATTGTCTTATGTAAGTCCTTGTACAACTTATCCCTACCCAGATGCACAAAATAAGAAGAACAATGTGCCTGGGTCATAATCACTTTCCTCAGCTCAACATCACTAGGCACACACCATATCCCCTCTAATTTAACACTCTCATCCGCATGGATCAAGAATCTAGGGATAGCACCCGCCTCTACCCCTTTCTTCCATTGCTGAATCTTGAGGTCACGTAACTAGTACTTCCTGGTGTCGTCATACAACTCTGACTCTATGCTCAAATCACTAGTAACATCCCCCTTGCAAATCACATTAATGTCCATCTTCGCTACCTCTTCCTTTAAAAGTCGTACACATGAAGTACGCGACTTCCTACTCAAAGCATCTGTAACACCCACATCTTTCCCTCGTATATTAAGGAACGAAGTTATACTTGTTGCTCAAGAGGGATGTTTTAACTTCGAGGACGAAGTTTGTTTTTAAGAAGGGTAGATTGTAATACCCATAAAATCCGTCAATAAAATAAAAAGGAAATTTAAAAATAATAATAATAATAAAGTATCAATAAGAGATAAAATGAAAAATTTGGTAACAATACAATTACCGCTAGTCGCTTAATTTAATAATAAATATCATCGTCAAACATTAAGAATAAATAATAATAAAATGCATTCCTTAAATTAATTCACCCATGACAAACTAAGAAAAGAACATATACACAATCCTTGTGTCGATAATTGGTAAAATCATATTGCATTTGGAAGTTGTATAAAACACCGTCTCGCGTATCATTTTCCGCTCTGCGCAAACCCGACTCAACACCACCTACAACAAAATTCTAGCAGCCATGATGATCCCTAAGATCCTATGTCATGCCTAGAGCAATTGGTCCAATGAGAAAAAAAAAGACACCCCTCTTCTCCATGTGTGCCACCACCCTACACCCCTACTCCCCCTCTTCCCAACACCCTTCATTTTATTCTTCCCATAACCCCTCCTATTTACTCATAATTCAACCTTCCCATCATATTTTCATTCAAAACAAAACAACAACAAAAAAGATATAGAGAGAAGGAGAGAAAGGAAGAAACCAAGAGAAGGAGAAGGAGAAGAAGAAAGCTAGAAGGATGATATTGCCTAAACACCAAGTTCTTCACCTTGTAAGGACTAAAATACTACACTTTTCTGATTTTATTCTCATTCATCACTTAATCATGAGTAAAAAAAATCCTAAAACGAACAATAAGTGTCTTCATTCATGCATGCATGAGCCTAAGCACGTAACAATCATCAAAGTGTCAAATCCGGAGGTTGGTTATGAACAGAAGATAAATCGGACTTAAACTTGTTATTTTAGTGTGAAAAAAATATATATGTATGTCTATAATTTTTATACAAAATTTTGTCATATTATAATGTGTCGTTTGTAAATGAAAAATCATACATTAAAACGTGATTCTGGACAAATCGAATCTGCATGTCCCAATGTTTGAGTCTTAAAATGTAACTTAAATGATTAATAAAGATAAGACCTTTTACCACAATACACTTCAATGAATATAGAGCATGTTAGGATCTAGAATCAACTCATTTCATTCTCTTAATAAGGATTTATGCATTGTTACTTTTGTTGTCTCGAAATCTGACACATTCTGGCTAAACATGATTTTGGGTATCTTAAACTCAGTTTTAGACTTCGACCTACGAAGACTTAAAGTTATTAGATTCATAAAGGAATATACAGAAACTGACTACGCCTTAAAATATGATGTTTTAAATTTATTATGATTTTTACAAGTGCGTTCTATAATCTGGAAAAAACGAGATTAGTGAGTGTACTAGTTTTACTAGTGAAAACTTGTCATCTTCATAAAAGGCTTTTGAAATTATACTTACTAACATTTTTAACATCCCAAATTTTAATATGTTAAACTAATTAGGAAAGTAGAGCACTTTAGACTTTTGAATCTTGGCGTTACGATTTGTTAAAAACATTTCCCACCTAATAACATATTAAGACTCGTTTTTGGACAGATTTTGTTAAACTGTAAATTAGTACAACTTAGAGACCTTTTTAGGCTTTGACCCTCTTAATATTAAAATTAGAAGACATCTCAAGGAATCCAACCCCACTGACCACTTATCAAAATGATTAGTAACGAGAGAGATACGGCAATTTAAAGTTTCTGTTTCCGACAGAAAAATCGTGAAGGGTAGTTAGGTTAGTATAACTTGTTTAATCTCATTGCATGTATGCTTATTGACTAACCCAAACAATAAATGAATTAATAAACCATTCATATACATTCTGGTCTTATGCTAAATCATATTTATAGACTATAGAGCGGGATGAGTTGGTTAACGAAACTTAATATAATAGAAACCGTATAATTCAAGTAATGTAAAATAAGAAAGTTAAGAACCGACTTGGATACATTAGTAATCGATATTTTATACATATTGTAGCTAGACTCGGAATTTGTAGAAGAGGCGTTGTAATCGCTCCCTAAGCAACCTTGTGAGGTAAGGGAAAATACTAATCCGTACACTATTCTTAAACTATTGAGTATTGTTCCGAATGTTGTAATATTTAATATGCTTGTAATGATTGTTGTTATTAGTTGAAATTATTGTGATGAAATGAATATTGAAGATGATTGATGTTGTCCAATCTTTTGATTATGGAATTGTGTTTGAAATGAAATGAAGGACTTATGATTTTTAAGAGTTTTGAAAACCAAAACCGTTTGATCTTTTGTACACGTTATGGAAATGTTTAATTTCAAGGAAATGGATTTAATTGTTTAGAAAGGTTTTGTTATTGGTTCTGAAACGGTTTTGGTAGAGGGGTAGGTTGTCCCAAATAAGGGACCTCCTATACAGAGCTTTTGGTGGGGGTTAGGTTATCGAGACCCCGTCCTCTTATCTTCCTCCTTGGGGTTAGCCCTTGGAGGGGTGTGCACACTCGAGATGTTTGGACAGTTTAGTACATGGTTTGGGGAACCTCATCTTATCCGGACTAGGGCGAGGGGACCCTCTCCATACGGCATCTATCCAAGTATACCGATGATGGAAACTTATTGAAAGAAATGTTTTCTTTCAAATGAAAATGTATTGGAAGAAATGTGGTTTTGAAAATGTTGAAAACTTATCGAAAGAAATGTTTTCTTTCAAATGGAAAAGGTATAGGAAGGAATGTGATTCGAAAAGTTTGGAAACACTCATGATTTCTTCTTGACTATATGAAATACCACATGTTGTGATTGAAAATTTTTATATCTCGTACATTGATTTGAAAATGTAATTCAAGTTACTATTCTACAACTTACCAATTCTTCTTTTCGGATTGCTACCTTACTCAACATTATTGTTGACCCTTCTTTTGTTTTGTCCTTGATTGGACCTGCGATGACCACAAACGGTGTGAGCAGATCGTATGACAGGTACTTGTGGAAAGTAGAGTCGAGAACTCTTGGGGAGAGCGCGCTATCATGGAATATTTGAAGTTTTAACTTTAAAAACATTTGATGGTTTTTGAGACTTATAACTTTGATTTGCTTCCGCTAAATTTAGAATGTTGTAATCGGATTTTAACACCTTGGTTTTTATTCATATGGACTTTTATCCTTTTTACTTTAAATCATGGTTCTATTACTACATTTGATTACATTGTGGCACACCCATTATCCTATTTTAAATGAAATTGGAATTTTTAAACTAAGAGGATATTGGGGGTGTTACACATCTCCCACCACATTAGCTTTCCCCTAGTGATATAAAATCTTCATATCAAAGTCTCAAATCAGCTTCATCCACCTCATCTGCCGCATATTCAACTCCTTTTGAGTGTAGATGTATTTTAAGCTCTTGTTATCCAAAGACACCTTAAATGTCGTTCCATATAGATAATATGTGCCTATAAATATTCAAAGAAAATACAACCACACTCAGCTGCAAATCATGCGTAGGATAGTTCTGATACGATTTCAGTTGTCTCGACGCATATGCAATCACCTTCCTGTTCTGCATCAAAACACAACCCAACCCACATTTTGAAGCATCGGTATAAACTTTAAAATTATTGCTCCCATGGCAAGGCTAAGACAAGAGCTGTGGTCAAATGCTTCAATGTTTGGAACGTCGTCTCACGGTTCTCATCCCAGCGAAATTTGCTCTTCTTCCTTATCAATGTCGTCATAGGTCTAGCAATCTTGGAAAGTCCTTAAAGAATCTCCTGTAGTACCCAACTAAACCCAGAAAGCTCCTCACCTCAGCCACATTATTTGGTGCTTCCCCATTAGACACCGCCTCAATCATACCTGGATCAACCGTCACACCCTTCTTCAAAATGATATACCCTTAAAATGTCACCTTCTCCAGCCAAAACTCACACTTAGACAGATTAGCATATAACTGATTGTCCCTCAAGGTCTGCAGTACTAACCTCAATGCTCCTCATGCTCCTCCTTAGTCTTGGAATGGATTAAGATATCATCAATAAAGACCACAACAACAATGTCCAGAATTGGATGAAGATTTGGTTCATAAGATCCATAAATATTGTTGGCGCGTTAGTCAACCCAAATGGCATCACCATATACTCATAACAACCATACCTCGACCGAAATGTTGTCTTAGGAATGTCGTCATCCATGATCCTTAATTAACTGATGATAACCTAGGTAGCATGAAAACGGACACGGACACGGACACGACACGGACACGTGATACGACATCTCATGAAATTTAGGACACGGAACTCGGCATTTAAATTTAATAAAAAATATATTTTATAGTTATAAATAACGTATGATTTTATTTTTATATTGATATTTGATATTAAATGTAAGTAATTGAAAGTAAAATTTGACTTTGATTATAATTTACTCTCATTCTCACTCAAATCATCTTCTAATCAATCTATTTTAGTCTTTGAAGCTCTCATTACTTATTTATAGGTGTCCGTGTGTCCGACACGGTGTCCGACACGGGACGGCTGATTAGGAGGAGTGTCCGTGCTACCTAGATGATAACCCGACCTCAAATCACTTTTCGAGAACAACCCAGCTCCACTCAACTGATCAAACATATCATCGATCTTCGGCAATGGATATCTATTCTTCACCGTAACATGGTTTAGTTCGCGGTAATCAATGCACAACCGCAAACTACCATCCTTCTTCTTCACAAGCAGATCTGGTGCGCCCCACGACGACACACTCAGTTTGATGTACCCATTATCCAACAACTCATTCAACTGTTTCTTCAACTCTTCCCATTCTTTCGGTCCCCTACCCTACAGGGCCTTAGAAATAGGACCCGTCTCCGGCCACCCTAAAGTCAATATCCCTCTTTGGAGGTAATCCCGGTATCTCATCCGGAAAGACATCTTCAAACACATTCACGACCGTTATACTTGTTGTCGACGACTTGTCCATTAGAGTATCCCTCACATGGCATAATATTATCAGATACCCCTTCCTCAAATAAGACTTCAAGGTCACATATTCAATAATCTTTACCTTTGGCTTCACTACAAAGCCTCGATAAGACACTTTAATCACCTTGGAACCCCTCAAAGACACCTTTTTTTGATGATGGTCTATATTCGCCTTATATTTACCCAGTCAATCCATCCCGACAATGACCTCAAAACGTCATCTTTTACCAACTCGCATTTTCCCAAACCTAAAACCAAGGCATGACTCTTAGACACAAAATAATGGGTCACCGCCCCCGAGTCAAATAAAACAAAAGTCGTTTTTATTGATAATAAATGTACCCATCACAACTTGTACGTGTTCATGGCCTAATGGTCGCATTTGGTCTAGGTTTTTATAGTTGCATTGGTCAAAATGTTGTCATCACCATGGTATGGTAAGTTGGTTGCATGTCATGTTGTATGAATTTCTTCACATGCCATTTATCTGCTTTTATTTGTTGCTGATTGTTAGTTAATTCAGCATGTTGTAAACATGTACGAGAGAGCATCTAGTTACTCCCGACTGATTGTCGCCCCCTCTTCTATAGTTGTTCAGGGGTGATTGTTGATTGGATGATGCTTACTTGGAAATCTACGTGTGGCGAAATGGATACCTAATTTAGGAACTTGGTTTCCGTTGAATATTGAATAATATAGTTGTTTTATTACTTTGGATCAATATCAATTTGGATTGATAGCGTGTTTCCGCCACCTTGACCCTTATTATTATTGTTAAACACTGATTATTTATTATATTAATGTTATTTCCCTCATTATATAATCCAGGTTATTACACCATATCTCTATGGTATTAGACTTCATTCCATTCCATTCATTCATCTCGAACCAATTGTCCCCTTAGTACTTTTTTATGGTCCATAATTTTCTTCGAGAATGATTTAATGTAATACTTTATGCATGGGGTGCCCCTGAAGAGATCCATTGATAAGATCAAAATATGACTAGTGGTTAAAGGGATTGAAACAACAAAGTGGACTTTTTTTTTCTGGTTATCCATGCAAAAGAACTTCATAGTTAAGCGTGCTTGGCTGGGAGTAGTTTTAGGATGGGTGACCTCTTGGGAAGACTTCCCAGGATCTGCATGAGTGAAGACAATATGCGCTGAAAAGGACCCAGGTGCGACCCTAACTTGCCATTTTACTACTCGTTTTTTTAGTCTTGTTAGAGTCTAGTTAAGTATTGTAAATTGTGAATTTGATAGGTAACTAAATGACGCTAGTAAAACTTTTGTCAATTGACGTACAAGATACTTCATGCTCCGTCATTTTGTGTGGACGTAAAAATACATTTGTATAGTTTTACAAGTCATATCTTTAACCATGCTTAATTAAGGATAAGTTGATAAGTTAGCATGAATTTTCAAATGTTATACCTGCCATAAGTTTTTTTTGAAAACTTGTACCCAAAATACTTGATTCTTATAAACTAAATACCAAATGAGAACTCTGATGAAGAATAGACCAGATTCTGACAATTTTAGACACTGAATATAATGTTTGTTATCAATTTTGCTCTTCGTGTACTTTATATTACATAATATCTCCTTAATTGAATCAATTATTCACTTGTTCTTCATGTAATACACGTCTTTACAAAGTTAAGTCAACTAAAGTCAAAGTTAATGGAAGTCAAGTTCAAACTCGAGTCAAAAGCATTGGAAAATAAATGGGACAAAGAATATGTATGGAGTGGGACACAGAGCGGGACACCAAATGGGACAAAGAATCCTTACACTCCTTGATTTGGTATACTGATTCCAAGGCATGCTGCAATATATATAAGAATTTTGTGGCTATAAGAGCATTGAAAAATAAATGCTCATTATTCTCCCTATCATTTCCACATATGCAACATGTATCATCTTCACTTATGCCAAGCCTGTATAATTTGTCTTTGGTCTTGAGATTTTTGTGATGTTGTATCCAAGCATGGAACCAATGTTTGAGGATGGTCCAGTTATTCCAAATTAGTTTAGCCCAGCTGACCTTCAATTCCTTACTTCTGAGATAATCGTAGCCTTTAGCTAGTGTGTATTCATGTCCTTTGATTTGGTATACTGACTCCAAGCCGGGCTGCAATATAGGCAAGAATTTCGTGGCTGTAAGAGCATTGCAAGAATAAATGCTCATTATTCTCTCTATCATTTCCACATATGCAATAAGTATCATCTTCACTTATGCCAGGTCTAAATAATTTTTCTTTGGTGTTAAAATTTTTGTGATGTTGTATCCAAGCAAGGAACCCATGTCTGGGGATGGTTCATTTATTCCAAATTAGTTTAGCCCAGCTGAACTTCAATCCCTAACTTATGAGATAGTTGTAGCTCGTATTCATGTCCCTTCTGAGTAAACCGCATCTGATGTTGATAAGCATCTTCGAAGTCGGTCTTAATTTGGTATATTTTTCTCCAGTACCAACATGTGCTACTGGTAGGAGAGTAATCTGTCAAGACCTTGTTTTTTATGTAGATGTGATTGACCCAAAGGTGATCCGGTTTAGTGCTAATCTACCGCACAAGCTTACCCACAGCAGCCACATCCCAAACTATGTCATCCTTGAGGCTTAGACCTCCCTCCATTTTAGGCGTGCCTACTTTTTCCAAAGAGACCATGGGTAGTCTCATGTATCCAGTCCCCCCATCTCAGAGAAAATTTATGCACAAAGACTCAGTTCTTGTAATTACCCCATTTGGTAATATGAACATGGTAGCGTAGTAATTATCCAATGTTTTTAACACTGCTTTTACAAGAACTAATCTTCCTGTATTATAGAGCTTCCTAGCTCCCAAACCTTTGATTCTATGGATTATTTTTTCAATTAGAGGTCTACTGTCTTGAGCATTCAATCTGGTAGATTTTATGGGTACCCCAAGGTACTTGAAAGGTAATTTGCCTTCAACCATACCTGATATCTGTAAGATTTCCTGCTTTGAACCAATTATTAACTAGTTTTTGAATCTGTGAAAATCACGGGTGTGTTTGAGATTAATTATTAAGCACATGCATATTGTAAGCTTGTTTGTTTCGTACATATTGACATCTTTATTGCCTCCACTGACACGCAACAATCTTGCTCTTGAATTGTTGTTCATGCAACAACATATTTATTTTCAATTTCCCAGTATTATAATATTAGCAGGCACAGAGATGTAGTAACGTAATAATGTAATCTAGAACTTCTTGCTTCAACGTTAAAAATTTTGATATAAAATTAACCATGTCAAATAAATATTTGATAGCCGCGTAGCTTATTTTTATCAGTAATATAGTTTGAAAGTGCGTGGTTGTATAAACAATTATACTGTCAACTATTAGGACTATCGTTATATAAATTTGATAATAGTACGATTAATATTTATATTAACTAACAGTATATATGTGTCAAATGTATTTGATTTGTTTATTAAAAACTATTGATAATATTATTGTTTTTCTTCTCCATTTTCTAGTATTCGTTTCCTTTTTATTTTGGGATTGAATTGAGCCTTTTAAGGTTTTCTTTGGTTAATGACGATTGTGATGAAGTCGGTCGTAAAAGGATTGTCGGTGAGAAGGGTATAGTGATGGTGAACATTCAGTCAATGAGCGAGAGAACTGATACTTAGCATGTTTCTAGGAGGGGAAGAGCGGGTTAATGGTGACTTGGAAGGAGTTAATTGATAGGTTGATAGTAGGCTAGGAGTAGGCTAGGAGTTGGTGGATGTGTTGGTGGTGGAGTAGTGCATTTTTCTTTCTTTTTCAAAAAATAAATTTCTATACAGTGCACGATTTGTTTAATTCTCTCTACTAGTTTTAAACCCGTGCAAAAAATGCACGGGTTGTAAAAGTGATATCATTATATCTATAGCATATAAATGTGCGTGATAAATATTGTGGTTAGTCAAGGATTGATTTTTTTTTTGTTTTCCCAAACATTTAACCTGAAAACTCTTATACGGAGTATAAATATTGTGGTTGGTCATTTGTTGATGATTTTATAAATAAAATTAAAATGTATTGTCATTAAGATAATTTTTTTGAAGTCGATATGATTTTAGTTTTAATTTGACTAATCCTTGAAAACAATTTTTTTATATGACTTGTTATATTTTTCCCGATTTTTCGAATATTTTTCCGTTTCTTATATATTTATATTTATATGTTTCTTTTATTTTTATTAATTCCTAAAATATTTATATATGTTATGTTTTCTTTCTAGGTACCATAATATTTTATATGCTAAAATTTATCCAATTTTTATTTCTATTAATGGAGTAGTTCCTTTTGTATTGATTAGAATTGTTATTTTTTCTTAAAAATTTGGACATTTTTAAGTAGTGTTTGTTATATTAGGATGTTGATACTGTATTAGTAATATTTATGGAACCCAAATTATAATGAAGGTATGATTTGTCTATATCATTTTGTGTAAATAGGAGGAAAAGGTAGATGATAATTAAAGAGTTTTAATTAAATCATCTCATGTACATGGAGGTCCCCACAAAGAGAGTATGCCTTTTTCGAATATTTTTCCGTTTCTTATATATTTATAGTTATATGTTTCTTTTATTTTTATTAATTCCTAAAATATTTATATATGTTATGTTTTCTTTCTAGGTACCATAAGATTTTATATGCTAAAATTTATCCAATTTTTATTTCTATTAATGGAGTAGTTCCTTTTGTATTGATTAGAATTGTTATTTTTTCTTAAAAATTTGGACATTTTTAAGTAGTGTTTGTTATATTAGGATGTTGATACTGTATTAGTAATATTTATGGAACCCAAATTATAATGAAGGTATGATTTGTCTATATCATTTTGTGTAAATAGGAGGAAAAGGTAGATGATGATTAAAGAGTTTTAATTAAATCATCTCATGTACATGGAGGTCCCCACAAAGAGTTTTAATTCTTTTAATTGTTTCCTCTTTAGTATAAAGAAGATTTTACTATTTATTTTTCTCTTAACGCAATATTATTATTTTTGCTTAATAATGTATTTCTGCTTTTTTGTTTTCCCGCTTGTTGTAGCACGTTCTTTTTTGGCTTTGATTTGTTTTGTTCTCACCGCAATGTCTTTTATTTAAATTGTTGCATAAGGCAAATTTAGAAGAGGTACATGGCGTATTTTAGACTGTCCTTATAGTACGATATATAAATATTCCAACGCTATTATAATTTTTTAGACGTTATATGAAAAATTATACTCAAGACATTAATTTTTAAATTCTCCGTATGCATCTGTTTTATTAAAATTAAGGAGGTATACAACAAAAGAGGGGATAACGTTTACAAACAATGTAATATGATTTTTATTTGTCGTATAACTGATTTTGACAATCTAACCCTAAAATTTTAATTTTATTTAAATTTTGATGTTGTATAATCTACTTTAATATTAAAATCCAAATTTAATGTTTATTATGCTCTAATTTGTATTTAATGTTAATGATATAGTGACCATTATCTTTTTCTTTTTAAATAATAAATGGTAATGACATGTCTTAAACTCTTAATACGCTAGATATGTTGATTTGACAATTAGATAAGTGTTTAGTTTGTGTTTTAATTATTAGGGATACTAGTTTTAAACCCGTGAAATTTTGCATGGGTATGTTCCTATATCTTATGTGTTTTTTTTAAATTTATGGTGCAAAATTTATTATTTGATGAATTTTAGATTTAACTCAAATTTAAGATTCATCTTTTTTAAAAAAAAAACGGATCCTCCTTATTGTTGAATCAAATTAATTAGGTTACTCCGTTTTTATTTTAAAGCGATTCTTTTATTTTATTTTATTATTTTGTAAGTAATATTTGTAAAACATTTTTTAAAAAATTGTGTCAAACTGGTTTAGAAAAATGATATTACAAAAGAATTCTTTTTATTCTCATTTCTTAATTTATTTAATTACAACTGGTAAAATTAAATGGGAGTTGCATATAAGCTAAATAAAATACTCCGTAATAAATATGAAGTTCTTAACTACATCAGAAATAAAATATGGGAGTGAGGTGTGAAAATAAAATGTCAAATGTCTGGAGTTTTTTTAGTGGTGGGGTAAGGGGTAGGAATAGGTATTTTTTGTTTTCTGAATTTAAGGAACTAATTAAAACTTTCTAAAAGTTATTGCTTTTAAATATAGTAGATTCTACGGTATACCCCTGAGTTTTTCGGTTTTCTATATTGTACCCTTTTTTTATAATATATGTTGTACCTCTAAAATTCTCCCTTATTTCTCCATGGTGGCCTCCTTCAACTCTGCATTAACTTTATCGCTTTAAAACAACCATTATTTGAGCTTTATTCAACCTCATTAATCTCTTATTAGCATCCTCTATAAGTTTCATCACAAATCACTATCAAGTATTAAGGATACATAATATCCTCATATTATATCCTAGTTTATATTGTATATCATGTATCTTTATTGTTAGTAGTTACCTAAATTATAGGATCATATTATTGTGTTTCTATTCTCATGTAATTCTAATAGCTTCCTAATTGTACTATATAACCTAGCTTTGTATCATAATTAAGTAAGTCAATAACAATACATCTTTACATATCTTATATGGTATCGAGCCCCGATCACTACCCTCGCTAACCAACCCGTCTCCTCCATGGCAGCCGCCAGCTCTTCCATCCCCAACTCCTTTGAACCTCTAACTCCCTTCCTTGTTCTCAATCTCAATCAATGCCTCAAATTAACCCCTCTCACATATCGCTCTACAACTCAAATTGAAGACATCCTCTTCGGTTTCGATTTGTTCAAATTTGTTGATGGTTCTCATCCTTGTCCATCACCAACCAAAATTGATGCCGACAAAAAGGAAGTCAGAAATCCCGCTTATTACACATGGGTTCGTCAAGATCGACTCATCAAAGGTGCTCTTCTTGGCACCATCGATACCGCCATTACTCCCCTTCTTCTCAATGACAAAACTTCCCATTCCGTCTGGACTACTCTTCGTTCTACCTATGGCAACCCATCACAAAGCCATATTCTACAAGTTAAAGACCGTCTCAAGTCTATTACCAAAGGTGACAAATCTGCCACCGAGTTTATGCAAGTCATACGCACGTGTACGAATGAACTTGCTCATCTCGGAACGCCCATGGATGCCGAAAACATCATTGGTCGGGTAATTGAAGGTCTTGATTATGCCAAGTATAAACCCGTAATCGACGCGGTACGTGCTCGTGACACTCTTATCTCTTTCGATGCTTTTCATGAAAAACTGTTACACCATGACCTTACCTACAAACCCGACATCCCGTCCCCTACCCTCCCTGCCTCGGTCCACTATGCTGCCCAGACCCGACGTCCTCCACCACCCAATCACTCCCCTGGAATACTCCCCAAACCCCCTGCCTCTACTGCCTACAACCCGACCCCTGCACCTACCACCAACTTTCGAGGTCGATGCCAATGGTGCAATAAACCCGGTCACTATGTTGAGGTTTGTCGAGACTTCAAGCGTCGTTTTCCCAACATTCAATTCCCTTCCATGCCCCGACATACTCACCAACCCCAAGCCCACACCGCTACTGCAGCCGTTCCATCCGACAACCACACCTACCTACTTGATAGTGGTGCTACCCACCACATTACCAATGACCTCAACAACCTTGCCCTCCATAACCCGTACGATGGTGTCGATGATCTTATCATTGGAGACGGTTCCTCCTTGCCCATTGCCAATATAGGTTCCTTCTCTTACTCCTCTACTCTTCCTCTCGTTTTTCATGATGTACTTCAGGTTCCAACAATTTCTCGTAACATTATATCGATCCCTAAACTTTGTGTCGATAATAACGCGCTTGCTATTTTTTCACCTTCCTCTTGTCTTATTAAGGATATCAAGACCGGGACACTCCTTCTTCAAGTCGTCAAACGGAACGGCCTCTTTGAATGGTCCTCCTGCCCACCGCAAGCTTACTCCAGCTCCACCATCTCCTTGGCGCTTTGGCACCATCGACTTGGCCATCCATCCTCCAAAGTTCTCAACACTCTTAGTCATTTAGCAAAATTTACCTTTAAAGACTCTCTTGTTGCATCTTGTGATGCGTGTGCCGTCAATAAGAGCCATAAGCTCCCATTTGCTACATCTACTTTATCGTCTTCCGCTCCTTTACAACTTATTTTTTCCGATGTATGGACATCCCCGGTTTTATCTTATGATTCCTTTAAGTACTATGTTATTTTTGTGGATCATTTCACCAAATACACGTGGTTATACCCTCTAAAACGCAAATCCGATACACATGACATTTTTCTTCGCTTCAAGTGCTTAGTTGAGAAATATTTTAACCGACCCATACTTCAACTCTATTCCGACAATGAAGGTGAATACAGTAAGCTCACCCCCACCCTCGGCACACATGGAATTAGTCACCTTACATCCCCGCCACATACTCCCGAACACAACGGTTGTGCCGAACGTCGTCATAGGCATATCGTTGAAACCGGCCTTGCCCTCTTATCTCACGGTCATCTACCCACCTCCCATTGGCCTCATGCCTTCGCCACCGCCACATACCTTGTCAATCGTATGCCAACTCCCACTCTCAACAATGTCTCTCCATACTTCAAACTCTTCTCCACTCTTCCCAATTACACGAAATTACGGAGTTTCGGGTGTCTATGCTATCCTTGGCTCCGTCCCTACACCTCACATAAACTTGACCCTCGCTCTATCCCGTGTGTCTTTATAGGTTACTCCTCGTCTCAAAGTGCCTACCATTGCCTCGACCCTACTACTAATCGCATCTACACATCCCGACATGATCACTTTGTTGAGAATCAATTTCCCTATCATACTCTCCTATCCACGTCGCCCACAACTTTACCTTCCCCGACTCATTGGTGTGACTTCTCGGTCACCCTCCTCCCTGCCCCTGCCCCTATTAATGCTGCCCCCGTCGTGGCAGCTCCCTCACCACCTGCCTCACCTCCCTCTCCTCTTTCTCCTCGCTCCCCTGCCCCCGGTCCCTCT